>JAYJMB010009819.1:0-42084 GCA_036873735.1 Pouteria campechiana
GTGATAAAAACTCCTCGAGTCAAAACTATCTTAAAATACCCCCGCCCTCCCGCCCCACCCAATATATATATATATATATATATATATATATATATATATAGACAGACAAAGATGAAATATTATGTAATATTATCTCGAATTCTCGCAATATTAAGTAGAAGAAAAAAATCAATATCTTAGCATGAAATTTTACAGAAAATAAATATGTTTTGTAGGGATTGAATGTCTCTTTACATAAGACACAAGGCACCCCCTTCCAAAGCAGTGAACACCCGTTGAGTTTAGAGATGCAACCCTTCATTTAAATAGATGATGTGAAGCAATTTTTCTTGTCAGTTTTCTGTTAGTTGATTTAACTGTATAGATTTGAACCCAGGCATCCTGTAGCAAAACCTTACTAAGTCACCAATATACCACATAATAATTTTTGAAATCTTCTTTAATGACAAATAAAATAATATTTTATTTTTTGAAATTTATTTAAAACTAAAACTTTTTACCCAGAAGTCTGCTGGGTACATAGCTTGCTACGCCTTGTGCCGTGACCCAACTCCGAGTGTCAGTGCATGGCACTACATCACCCCTTTCCCACTTCAATATACACTATTGAAAACTTTGAATTTAACAACAAACTATTTTGTCCAAGTGACTATGGGCCTATGGCATTGTATCTCAAAGTTCAACAATTCCACTGATCAAAAGTATTGTTTATCAATCAAAGTTCTCACGTATTTTCACAATTGTATAAGTAAAATAACAAGAATTAAAAAAATAATGGGAAAATGCTGAAGTAATTTCAATATAGGCAATCCTTCAATCTTTTATATACCGCAACCCACCACTGGTGCATGACATCGGCTTTAGCAGGACCTGAAATGTTAGCAAAATTAAGATAAGTAGTCATTACATTACCATACTACGTATCAATTAGTTGTAATTACTGGTCTCAGAACAATTCATTCAATACCACAATGCAAGCACATGCAAGCTCATCAATTTCCTCAACGGCATTTACCACAAAAGCTCCGCTATGTACATCAATCTCCGGCATAGACTGATCTCCACAAAATCCGCACACGAGAAATCTCTACCATACATAGTAATCTCCAACGTTATATGCCAAACTCTTCATGATATTCAACGCAAAATTTGGAGATAAATAAAGTTTCTTATGCATAAGAATCTTTAGCGTAGGCACGCGCACCCCGCACATTATGCTTCATTGCCACCCTTATTTATTTTCATGCAAAGTAAAAATGAATAATTTAAAATTTTTAATACTAAATAACACGGCTAATTTAATAGAGCCACAAAAAATAGAGATTATTAAATTTGTTATATAGAAAACGCGAAGATTGCTTATCTCATACAAAAATACTAGTTGATTATTTCTTTACTCAATGAAATTGCCGATCGGATCTCCAATCAAGATTCCACAATATGCATTATTACATATTTCTTAGTATTTTATTAATATTATCTTTTCTTAATAGATAACAATCTATAACATTTAATTCTGGCCATCCTAACTCAAAATCTGACCTTTACTACCCGCGGCCCCAAAACCTGCTTGTCCCTTCAAAATCCCACCGTTCCACTCCTCCTGTCATGCTCAGCAACCATCAACAGCACCCAATCAACCATCCGACCAGGCCTGACCGTCAAATTCCAACAAAACAAATGACTCTTCCGATTTCACAAACCAATTCTGATCGTCAGGAACCACACCCAACAAATCTTACCGCTCAGATTTCAGTAGCCAAACCTTTCCAACTGACCGACTCAAAATCTACATGCTCGGAATTGAACTTATCTAACCATCCCATCTAGCCGCTCAACGAAATCTGATCAGCCGTGCAATTTTGAGCTGCCATACACCCTAGCGTCCGAACTCGCCCCAGAGCCCGTGCAACCCGGAAAATCCGACCGTCCACCTCACGATAACCCATCTTCCCCCACAATTTTAACCATGTATCACTGAATTTTCAAATGTACCATTAAAAAAATTCCAATCTAGCTGCTCACCTCTCCATCTTCCACCTTAAGCCTCTTCCATTCGAGCTTCGTTTCCTTTCTAGGAGGTTACGCATCTGCCTTCTTATACAGAGTTTACGCACTACTTTCGTAGTCCATTACAATTCATCTCCGATTGGGAATCTTGCTTGCCTACGGACTCCTAACAGAATTCTCCCGCTCCGACTCTTCGGCAGTTTTTTCTAAAATACTACGATTAAATTATTAGTTATGTTGTTACCCTGTAACAACACACACTTCAAGACAGCCCGTCTTCAGCGCGGCCTGCATTGGGTGCATGCCAACCCCATAGGCGAGGCTGGCTGGCAGAGAAGCAGAACAAGCCCAATGCGCCAAAACCAAGAGCTTACTACAAACAAAACCACGGGATTACTGGAGCAAAGGAAAAATAAATTCAGCCCAACAAATACACATTTCACGATGCCATCGGAACCACGGCTACCATCACATCCAAAGGCGGCGGTTTTACGATACATCCCAAGATGTGAAGTGCAAGGCTCTTCCTGAGAAAAAAATGACATGCTTTTCTTACAAAAAGAATGGCTTCCACTGGAATTCAAAAGGCTGTGATCTCCCTTCCTCCCGGTAGTTTCTCTTCCCTTTGATTCACAGGAGAGGGAGTCTTCAAGAAAGATGGCTTACACCAGAACTGTACTTGTGAGCTTTAGGCGTTGTAACTACTGCTGAGCTGACTACGGCCAATGTGAGATAACCTTGAAGGAATAAGGGGAGCTTCTTCATCCATCATGGAATCCACTAACGGACCACTCCCACCATTATTGCCCCCACCATTACCAATATTCCCATTATTGGGGTAAAGATCGGATGATTTCTTGTCCAGCTTCCACTCCTGTGTAAAGATAAGAATCATTTTCACAAAACAACAATACCAGTAACAATTAAGGACTAGGTTTCAGAGTGCCAAAACATTAGGAAAAAGTAGGCATGTTCTCTGAATTCTGTGCGCCTGTTTCATTTGGCAAGGCTACCTTCTGGGACTTGGGGCTTATTCCAAGAAATGATGCCTCCTAGAACTTTTGGCCTAAACAAGGCTCTACTTAATCGGCTGCCCTTTTGCAACAATTTCACAATGCCCCAACAAGTTATGGATTTCTTAGCCAGCAATGCCCATATAAATAAGTGACAAAGCTTTCTGCTAGTCAAGCAACTGAATTCATTTCCAGAACCAGCCCATATGGGCTGCATTTTGCAACAAGATAGGGTTGTACTCGAGCTAAAAACATGTGCGGGTCCTAGGAGCAGATCAACTACACATATGTAGGCTTCAGTCGCCAATGATTTCCCATTGTAGCAGAAAAATGATATAAAATAGGAGAAGAGAATAACTGTATCAGGAAAAATAGATTAGGAGAAAAGGATAAACAAGTACATGAGCAACTGCATGAAATAGAAGGTACCTAAGAAAGTGCAACAGATACTTAAGAGAAGATACAGAACCAACCTTTGATGCTCTTTCAGGTATTATTTCTAAGGGCAGTTGATTTGATGCACGGACATCCTTCACCTTCAAGTAGTTATACGTGACAACACCACATAGAGCTGCAGTAAAACTCTGCTTTTCAGATACAAAACCTATGCTTCATCTAGAAGTAGCTATATTATGGACATAATGGAAACAAGCTGGTGTAGGGATTTTCCAATAAATCAGTAAGGAATGGGCATTCCACAGCTTCAACATGAAAAAGAACTTTTGATTGGTACAGGCTAATTTAAATTAGGCAGTGCTAGCATCACCACCTTCTTCCAAAAAGGTCCTCAACCAATGATAAATGATAGGAATATGCAGAGCTTAAACAATTTGAAAAAATTGATGGTGAAATCATACCAATTCCATAACCAATAATGTTCAGCCCAGTTATTGTTGACTCTGGAAATATAATTGTTGAGAGGGCAATTAATATCCAGTCCTTGAGAACACCAGCAACACGGATGGTGACTGCTCCAGTTCTACCAATTACTAAGAATATTGATAAGTTCAAGGCAAGAGCACAAAGAGCATTCGAGAAGAATATCCAGAAATTGAACTGAATATGTGAAACCTCCATTACTGGCTTTTCAAGTAAAAACCATGGTACGAATAAGAACAGGAAACTGCAAAGATCAAAACATCAGCGCATGAGTGACAAATGACTACATAAGTAACCATCAACAACGGTATGAAGCTGAAAAACAAACTAAGCATTGCTTTAGTAATAGAGCTAAAAAAAGATTCTGCAGCTCATTTTCATAAACATAACCAATGTATACAAAGAATCCCCAGCATGACTCTACAAACCATAGGCAGAAACCAAAATTTTGCAGACATCTATTCCACAATCCACACACATAAAAAAAAATTTTAAAAAAAAATCATAACACAGATGAACAGGTACAAGATCAGATGATCCACACCAAAAATGGCATTTTGGAAAATATTTGCTAAAAGTAAGCCTGACTAGGGAACCAGATTCATTTTGCATGAATCAGGACTTATTTTGCCAAGGTCATTGTCATGATGAGACCCACGTCATGAACAGATTGTTACATGCATTCCAGATTTAAGAGAGGAAAAAGAAAGACAAATCTATTTAGGTCCCATAATTCAAAGGAAGGCAAATCCAATGAAAGTAGTCCAAAGATCTATTTTATTTTGAGTTCATGGCTGGGAATCTTGATATCCAAAAATAGATAAATCAATGACATGAACACATAGCGATTGGGATTGCTGATACCATGGACTCAACATGGATCTCCAATAAACCCATAAAAGAAATTGTAGATTTCACAATCCTTCCAGTGTTCATTGTCAGTAATGGTGGTTGATAATCCCAGATGGCCCCTGTAATCCAATTGGATTGCATTATGTGCTATGAACCATTACAGAAGACCAATCAGCATTCTAGATCATCTTATGCAAGTGGAAAGCTTATGTTGAAGAAGATTGGCTGCATGCTGCCTGAAATTTAACTAAATGTGTCACCCAGCAGCATTTCTCTTCTGGTTCTGAGGAAAAAGAAAACATTTCTTGATACTATCAAAACAGTGGATCAGCAGGTGGCCACATAGCATAAAATGGTGATGGGACTTGAAGAAAGCATTTCTTGATACCGTTAAAATAGCATACCTGCAGGGAGCTATATAATATAAACTGGTGATGGGATTTAGGGTCAAGCCTTTCTTTTGGAGGAGGACCTGGGTTAAAACCAGCCTAAGAGCTTCTGCAAATATACCTGTCACCTGGTATACTGTGCCAATCACGTTAAAGTGAATTTCCCCATATGAGGAAATGACGACTCCAACACTGACCAGCAACATGTTCAAGAATACGTCACACCTTAATTTGTCGGTACCACAGACAACTGCCATAAGAAATGTTGCCACTGGCACTGTAAAAGATAATGTTAAAACAATGAACAACATGTCAGTTTTTTATTTTTTTGGCAAGCATGGGATGGGGGTGGGGGCAACAAGTAAGAGAGCATACTTAAGGCTTTGAGCATCTGTATAAAAGCCACTGAAATGTGGAGATAAGCAGTGTTCCCAAACCTGTGAGCACAAGAAACAGCTTTTATCAGCAATTGTTACATAAGCAAATCCACATCAATGTTAGGCAATAAAACAACAGAAGCATAAGCTGTAGACTCAGGCAATTGCAAGGATTTCAGTGCAGGAGAAACAGGAACAATCAAAGGCAGTGGAAAATTCCGTTCACGAAAGCTAGACATCATAAAAGAGAATAAAAAAGATGTTATATTAAGAAAAGCAAAAAGCATCTGTAAATGAACTACATTTCAGGTTTTTGGCAGTTGGCACATTAACTACATTTCAAATTTTTGGCAGTTGGCCAACTACGCTGCTGCAAATTGCAAAACATGAGGGCATTGTAGATGCCAGCGTTTTTGTAATGTGTGGAGGAATAAAAAATGAAGTATTCACAAGTTATATGTGCAAATGTTGGTTCTTACCAAAGACTTGATGCAAAGAAAGCACTTATGGGAATTACACATGTTGCATATCTGAAAAACAAAGAAAAGTATATGAGGGTAAAAGGAATTGAAACAAAATTGCTGCAGAAGGCTATTTTAAAATCCTTACATCTCAAATGTCATCTTGACAGGTGCTACAACCTGCATCAAGCCACCAAATAGTTCAAGGCACAGATAAAGTAGCTAAATTGAGGCAACAAAGATACAAAGTGGAATTGATTGATCATTGATAAAGAAGCAAGATAAGTTTGCGAGCCTTGAATTAAATGTCAAGCTACCATTATCTAAGTTAATAGCAAGAACACCCTATAAGATTGCTCCATCATTATGAGATAATATGATCCCAACAGTTAGAAGTTCAGTAGACACTAAAAATATGGCATACTACTATTATCATGCAATCTATTCAACAATTTAGCTACATGGATCTCTTAGTCCTTCCACATTATTCAGGTGTTGGAAGTCATTGCACAAAAACAAGTCTGCCCAGAAACAATGCTATGTAATATAATTTAACATTATAACATCTAAATGCTACAAAGCGATACACATAAAACAGGATTTGGGACAGAGAGTCCATAAGAGGCATTTATCTATCATGAAATGCTTGACCACTTGACCCATGCATAATAAATTTTGTAGGCTCTCACAAGGTCAGCATTCAAAATCTATAAATCATTTGTACCTGTTTGTATCATGGAAAAGATAACCATTCCTACCATAATCGTACCAAACAGAATGTGGAAAAGACAGCTGTTCGTATATAATGGTGCCCAACAGAAAGTGGACAAAACTAGCTGTTCCTACCACAACGGTACCTAACAGAACTCCCAATATACCTACAAGCACAAACCAATTTTCTAGGACCCACAGCTATCCAGGAAATTGGCAAAACAAAATTTCAGAGAACAGGTCCGAAATGGAGCAAATTTTAACGAAATTCTTGTCAAAAATTAACAATGGAAAATTACACTTTCATACAATCTCCTAGAAGCATTGTTCCCAACTTGCAAGAAGCAACCACCCTTTTCCCTTTTTCTGGGATGGGGAGTGTAGGTGTGTAATCAGCGGCATCCAGCTGGAAATGAATAACAGAATCTTTTTAAGGGAAGTCCTCCATTGAGGGTGGTCTAAAATGGATTGGTAGGAATCAATGGATGTTGAATGTCATTTAAGGAGATTAATGACCTATTAAAAGTGCGTGAAAAGTGTTCTATATTATACTCAGCATTGGATTTTGGGAAGGGTTTTTAAAGAATCTTTTGGACAGCAATGGTAGTCATTGTGGAATTTTCAGGGCCCATCCTGAGTAAGTCTAATTTCTATGAGGCAGTTATTCGTGCTATGAGCATTTAAAAAATCTCTGAACATAGCTTCCAGCCTAATGATAGTGGAAGGAGAATAGGAAATTCAATGTCTTGAATTTATGTAGTCCCTTCCTTTATAGTAGCGCACTATATTGAAGAAGCACGCCATCAATGAAAGGACTAGGAAATATCCTCTCCTGAATGCCTGGGGATGATCAAGTCACAAGTGATGACAGGCAAAATCTGGTTCAAATTGGACAGGTCTGCTGATCTGTGATCTCAGAAAAGGTGTAGCCCCTCATTGTTTTCTAGTGTAGCTACTTATTAAAGGTCCTTTTTACTTTTAGTGTTTTCTGGTCTTGGGTCCCGATGCTGTAATTATTTCTTCCTTTCTTTCGATGCAATTTCTCAATTATTGGACAAAGAAATGGAATGAGAGATAAAACATCTAGTAACAACAAAATGATGGTTTTAAGTTTCACATTGAATTGACCAGACAACAAGGAAAGGTCCCTTTCTAATATTTTTTTTTAATAAATGCACTCTTTGGTTTGTTGATATTTCAGCAGTCCTTTCAATAAAATCGCATTACATGGTATAAGTTGATATCTATACATATAAATGGCACTTTTAAAAATTAGAAATGTAACATAGACCAACAATTCATTCAACATTTTTATCAATTCCTAATGCAAACAATAACAAAAAGACATACAGTTTTCAGAGGATTAAAATACCAAGTTCTTGTTATTTCACATCAGTCAGATGGTGATGCTTGTTATTGTGCTTAGGAAGCATAAAAGTGTGTTCATCACATGACTTTCACCAAACTGTCAAGCTATCAATGCTATAGAGCTTCCAGCAGATTAAAATACAAACTTTATGTTATTTGAAGCCTGTAAAATGGTGATGCTGATTTCTGGTGTTCCAGAAGCATATAGCTGTGATCATTTCATGCCTTACGTCATACAGTCACACTATCTAGATAACATAGATGACAGCAAGATTTCAACTCGTGGCGCCCATTTGTCAATACTAACTCTTTTCACATCCACAAATAATAACATCCAAATGCACCATAAATTACTAAATTAACATGTATGCATTGGCAAGTTCATCACCACATCAAAAATAAAACATGCATCAAAAATAAACCTTGATTATATTAAGGTCATATTTCTACATACAAAATGTTAACAGAAATCTCTCCTCCAGCCATTTAGTTGCACAGCAAAAGAATCATATCAGAACAAGAAAAGAGACAATTGCAAACAGCATCTAAAAAAAAAATGGATGTTTATTTAATGGCCAAATGAGAGATACTGATGATAAAGTAAAAGAAAGCACAAGTACCAAGAATAATACCATGCATGATACACACAAAGCATACCTTGAAAACACGAACAAGAAAGAATGCTACCCCACCAGAAAATGCCATGTGGATCATCGTCAGAGTTATAGGGAGTGGAAAGTTAAAATATTTTGGAGAGAGGACCCACTGCAAATCAACAAAAAAAGACTAGCTTCAAAGACCTATTCCACTCAAAGACTCATGTTCCAGCAGAAAAAAATATATAAGAAAACAAGCATGAACAATGATAATTATTATTACTATCAGCATCATCATCTCTATCACACTAAAATAAGAATAATGTAGCATGTAAGTTGATTGGAAGACACGTCTTCAGCCTTCAAGTCCATTGACTGGATAACTAATCTACTCCCTTTCTCTGGATAGTTTGAGATCATACTATAAAACCAATGGTTTTCTATAACTGTCCTTTGTATGGAGCACCTAGGTTGATCAACCTTCAAAGAATCAAACGTTTATGTAAGCTGATGAGATAAACTTCTAAAAGCAAAAAAAGAGAGAAAAACACAATAAATAAATGGATAAAACAATTTCATTTCCACTTTTTCTTTCTTCTTTTTCTATAACAGCCTGTGCTGTATGGATCAGGTTCAAACATGTGCTGGAAAGAGCAAGAAGGCAAGAACTGCACCACAAATTAGGAGTGTGTTGGTTTGAGTTCAAGGCTGCAGAAGGACAAAGATAAAATGAGGCCAAAAGGACATGGGTGACAGTGATAAGAGCATATTGGATGACCAATCACTTACCTTTGACTAAGCATCCTAAGAAAAGATTCACGTAGCCAATCCTAATTAGTAGGCATAAGGCACAGACGATAAAGTTGATGGACTTTTGTATTCTTGTTAAGAAAAGAACTAAAACCTTATAGTTCAAAAGAAAAAAAAAAAAAAAGAATCAATCCAACAACAGTACTTGGCATTATTGGCCCATCAAAACATTATAGGAATCATCATATCAAGCTATGATATTATCTAAAGGAAACACATGAAACAGTCAATAGGCTTAAACAATGATATGTAATTAACATAACTACTAGCGAATATGAGCAATGGGACAGCCCAACTGCAGAACGAACTTTAGAAAATTTTATAAGGAAAGGCAGAAGTATAAATGCATTACCTTGTTGTACAAAATAACTCCTGATGAGAGAAGTATGTACGATAGAAGGTATAGATAGGTTAGCACAAGTGGCTTGTTGATCATTGTGCCTACTGAATAGCTTAGAAACCACACTTTCCTTGCTGTAAATTGCTAATGAACTGATCAGTTGAATTGACAAGCACTCCACTTCATAAATTTGTTGCAACAATTCAAAGCAATCATAATCATTGACAGAACTTGGATGGAAGCTTAGATATCCCCTAATGTTGTCCCGATGTCCTTAGAGGATACCTGGAAAACCATGAGAAAATGAGTACAAACTGCACGGTTAGACACAAGAGAGATTCCACAAGAAATTTTATTCAGATCAGCTGTGATAAGTAGCACACATACATCCATATGGGCTAAACTCAAAAGTCATGCTACACATAAAAGACCCAATTTAAAAATCCAGGAGAACATCACCCAGCACTCAAATACATTTAGTATCATGTGTAATAAAATCACAAAATCCAAGGATATGCAAACCCATTCTATCTAGAGCGCCTTCTGGTTTCATCCCACAAATCAAAGTGCAAATTGAGATCATTCATTTATTGTATGAAACAGAAAATACTTCAATAGGTAAGAAGAAAACCCATCAGCTCCACTAAAAAATTTGAAAATGTTAAAGGTGATTAAGATGTGCTAGCAAGAGGAATGATAGGTGCTGAACTAGACAGTTAAACACCTCTTTTATAAATTCCATCTAGACAGTTGCTGCAATCAGAACATAACATGCTAACCAAAACTGTGTAGATGATCTACATGTTGAAAATCAAATCCCTAAACGATTACACAATTATGGGCACTCGTAAGCAACATTTTCAGCACTTCTCGAATCTAAGCTTCCCATTGCAAAAAAAAAAAAAAACACAGCCAACAAGCTCGATCAATAAAAAAGCATTCTAAGCCCTAAGAAGTGGGCTCACAATTCTACTGCATCAATATTTTGATAGCTTGCACCAACTCACATGGGCTATACAAGGGGGACTGAAGCTGGGGAGAGGGCCCCGGGTAGGTTGAAAACTGATGTTTTTATGGATCAAATGCCCTAAGAATCAATGTCACCCTCACAAAAGTGATGATCTCTGAGAATTCAAAGGCATACGCACCGCCACAGTGAGCCAATACCACAACAGCACACGAAAGAAATTCGACAAAGAAACGCAGTTCAGAAATGAAGAGGAAATCGACACCCACATGAAAAGTTAGACCTTTGTAACGTGTTTCAAAGAGCTACTAATCTTCCCAGGGCTGCAATTTTTAGCACCACCTACAGATTACACGATTCTATGTTCAACGTCATAGCCCACCCGCAAATGTCAGACAATTCATCTCACCGAACATGCAACCGGCAATGGACGTTTCGGTCACCCCATCTATTTCACAAAACTGGCGAAAAAGGCCCCTATATAACGAAATCATTTCCACCGTCACAATGTGGGCAACCGCACCGATCTCGACAAGGTCCCAAAGCTACAAAATTTCCAGAGATTCGACAAACAATCAATCCCCTCCCCCTAAGAGTCAGATTCAAATGGGTAAAGGCCCGCATACAAGGTAAAAATCTTTCCGCTAGAGCAGGTACAGCAAATCAATGCAGACATGGAAAGACAGAAGCATGCGAGAGAGGGAGGATGCCTTTTAAGAGATATCACGGCGTTCAAAATCAGAAATGCATGTTTCGGTTCTTCTTCTAGTCTTCTGTTCCGTCCTCTTCTCCTTCTCCGGACCAACCCTAGCGTTTTCTCCGGCAACGCCGAAGATTAGAAAACGCTCGAAGAGAACAACGGAGAAAGAAACGGAAGGCAACTTCGCTTTGCTGCTTCTGCTGTTAAGATCTGGCCAGACATGACCGACGACAGACAGAGCGAGGCAGCGAGCTGCGATCTGGTTTTCTTGCAAGTCTTTTGTGGGGATTCCAGACGCACCGATCTCCACACACGCCAGTCGCCTCATCCGAGCCGTACGTCAAGTGGCCCCCTGCAGTGAAAATGATTTGAACGGATGTGACAGACCACCGTCCAGGTTTCAATTTGAACGGTCGAGATCGATTATGGGCCCGGCCGGAATTTAGCATTTGCGGGTGCACTTTCGTTTGCCGCGGGCAAAACTTCGGTACGCTACCGAGATTTCGCGTTCTTTTATAGTACGCCGCAGCCCCATGGCTTTCTGTGACTCGGAGAATGCTATACTTCATGTAATCAGAACCGTTCGTAGTATTTTTAATTGCTGATTTCTATTCTCCAGACGTTACATTAAAGTGCTCAATCCATTATAGTACCAATAAATAGTTGTGAAAGATCGACCAAGACGCTTCTTCTACCCATATTTCCGGGCTGCTCGCAGCAGTCTTGGGAACATTTCAAGCTGCTGATGTTCTTTCGTGCAAGCGGCATTTGCCGTGGGCAAAATGGCACGAGATCGCGGGGGATATTTACATTGATGCCAACTTGGCACGTGTCACGCAATTCGCTGCCCGGGATTGACTTGCTGCACAAGGATGCTCCAGCTGTCCCTTTCTTGGCTAAACTATATTTATTACTTGTTCAGGTGGAAGTTAGAACGTCAGTAGGTATATTTGAAGAGCAGTCGCGAGTAGCTTTGGAGTTTCACGAGTTTCCAGCGTACGTTCGAGATTTCAGGAACATGTGATATGCGCTGCCGTTTCGGACTTTCGCTTAACGCGAATTATCTCGGATAATTGAGTGAGGACGAGGTAAAGCACCACGTCTGGGTGCAGCCCATGGGCAGATAAACAGGGATGAAATCCAATTAGTTTCATTTTTCATATATTCTTGATTTGATATATTGGTGGAAGAGTTAGGAGATCTTCTCATTTATATAGGCCACGGGAGTAAATAAGTGCTTAAACGTTTTTTTTATGAGATATGGTACACACGAAGAATCTGTTGTTATCTTTACTGAGGATCAATTTCTGTGGATATTTTAAAACCGGTTGATGTGTTTATTAAATAAACGTGTCATTGTATATTAAAACAAAGTCTACGTATTAATATTTCTATATTCCTATGCGCTGATCAATCTGGTTCCGTACAAAACTGCTAATAGAAGGTTTATAGCTGGATTTTGGACATGCGGCAATGGAAGTGTTAGTCCGGGGACACGTGAAATACAGTGGTCATGCTCTCATGAAAACTTTTTTCATGAGAGTTACATGAAAATGATCTGTTTCATATTTTTAAAAAAATCTAAAAAATAAAATTATTATTGTGATCTGTTATTATTTTTCATTGGTGCCTGTAAATAGAGCTTTCGACGTGCTATTCACATGGTATGACAGCCCAACGTAGTATCGTTTTCGAGTAGGACATCTCTGCACCGGTGCGGTTCGTCGGCTCGCTGCTACATCATTCCCCATTGGCACATGTTGTAAAAGGCTTTATTGCCAAAAGATTTCTACGGCATTCCTGTCGGTGTGGTAAAAATAGACCGGAAAGCATGGAAAGATGTTACGTCTTCCGTGTAAATTTCAACTCCCTTCCCCCTTTTGTCCACTTCCAATGGCACGTTGAACATGCTATCATTCGTACTCTGAGCTCAAATCATCCTTCACTCGTTCAAGTCACGCATGCATCACATAACTACCCTAAGGTCCAATTGCAGTGTTCCAAATGCTTTAGATTCTAGCCCAATAACTATATTGGTGCGTGGATGGCCGATACAATTCCGCGTCATCCCATGATTGAAAAATTCAATTCATCGTTTTTCATGAAATGCTTTTACCCTTGAAATTCCATGAACAGCGGTTGTTGGCATTGGGCTTTTCGGCCGTTGGTTGTTGAGAAATGTGTTTAAGCGCTAGCGGGGCCTGTTATCATCAGACAAAGACTTTGGCTCTGCGCTAGTTGTCTCTTATTGGAAAAGGAATTCGCTCTGCCCCGGCGGCCTCTTGTTAGACAAGGACTTGGCTCTTATCTACTGATAAACCAAACCCAGCGTGTCGAAATTCGATGTCTTAGCAATTCACCTATTTTCATGGCCATATAAATGGATGATATTTCTTATTTTCTTTGCAATAATCAAATTTGAAATTTACGAAAATAAAAATAGTTTGGATTTTATGATGATTCGTCCCAGCAGCGCATGGGGTGTGCGGTCCTCGATTAGACAGTCTGGACCATTGATCTCTCTAGATTTTTTCAATTCCACTTTGCCACTGGTTTTCATGACAACACAGCTGTGCATAAAGCAGTATAATCTTAGTTAATTTAGATGCTGCGTTTATTGGAAAGAGAATTGAATAAAATGTGGAGTTTTGATATTCCTCTTCGATTGTATCTCGATAGCGGGATCCTGGAATCACACCTGAGCCGAAACTCTTGGAGAAAATACATGTTGTTTTTTAATAGCTAACTAGCTAAAATTCATTTAATAGCCCAACACAAAGCAATAATGCTCTATAGAAGGAACTCGCGTGTGGTTTGTCCACTCAATCTCTTCAGTCCAAGCTTTTTTAAGAGCAGACTTTTAGCCGAGAGATTGAAAAAAAGCACGTAAAAGTAAATGTATAAACATAATCAAAAAGAAAAAAATGATGATGTTTGCAGAATAAAGTTTAGATTTAAAAGCTTAAACTTTTCCATTAGTTGTGCGCTGACAAACTAAAGCGATTGATAGATAAAAAGCGGTTGTTGGCATCGGGCTTTTCAGCCGTTGCCAACTGACGAATGTATTCACGCGCTAGTGGTCCACTTATTAGTTGCTAGACTCGGACTTAGCTCTCCGATACAGGCCTCTTCCTGGACAAGGACTTAAGCTTGAGCCAGCTATAACGAAAGCAGATGTCTTAGCATTATCTTCCTTGCCACACAAATGGATGGATGATGTTTCTTATTATCTTTGCAAAATATTTATTTGAAATTTATGAAGATAAAGGTTTGGATTGATGGTGATGCATCCAAGTGGCACAAGGGTGTGAACTAGGCCTGTTAAGGGAAGGAGGGGCTTTCCTTTTCTTGCATTTTCAATGCAGAAGAGTAGGATGAGTGATAGGTGTGAAACTTGGGTTGAGTTAACTTGAACCCATCCTGCTTAAGCCGATATTTTTTAAGGTTTGAGTTGATGACAACTTGAACCAAAATTCTTATTTTGGGTTGATGACAACCCAACCAAAAACTCACTTGAATTACATATAATTAATTATAAAATTAAAAATTATATATTTTTATTTCTTATAATTCATATTCAATGTTCCTTCATTTTGAAATTTTGTATGCGAAGTACAAATAACTTATCAATCTTATATCATTTTCATAATCTCACTCTCTATTGTTAGTATAAGCTTGTTTTCTTCTAATTGATCTTATTCTCCTAGTTTTATCCTCATCTCCATATCCCTTTTTGAAAATCTCCTTAGATCTAATTAAGTATTGTTTGAATTTATATTTTATTTAGCTATTTGATAAATTTATTATCTTATTTAGATTTGAAACTTTGAATTTTAATTTGACATTAGATATATAAATTTTAAGTATATGATGAATTAATTTTATTTGAATATTTAAAATGAATAATTATTTTTTTACTTATTCACGTAACACAAATTCAATTCGAACTCAATTTACTAAATTTGGCTTAGGGTTGAGGTTTTAAAATTATGATTAGATTGGGGTTAAGGTTGAGGTTGGCCTCAACTCGATCCCGAATGACCCGAGTTGAACCTCTAGTGGGTGATTAGAAGGTTCAGGTCATTGATCTCTCTAATTTTGCCATATCAATGTATGAAAAAAGGAATGCCTAAAAGATCCTCGTATGCACAAGGTGCAACACACGAATGAACATTGAGATAAAAACAACAGCAATCCTTAGCCAGTCACACTGGCAAACTTGCCAGTTGTACCTAGGACCCCGTTGCAATTAGAGGACGTGACCATCCGCAGAAGGAAGTAACCGAAATTAGCCTTACGATTAGCAACCTCAAAGCATCGGAAGACTAGATTTAGAATCCATGAGAAACCCATTTTCTAAGGCTTGATTTGAGTATACTCTCCCCAATTATTATACCTTTTTTTATTGCTTACACTTTCAATCTTTTTTTTTTTTTAACATTTCTATTTTAACTTTACGTGACATCTTTTTCAGCCGCCTGTGGGACAGACATGAGAAAGATGGGCCGCTGGAAGCTTCGGTAAGCCCAGACACGTTTGATAGGAGATGTGATCCGCCTGCTTTGGGGCGGATGTCAGGCAGGAACTAAACCCCAGAAGCTCAAAAAGAAGGCCCACAAACCATAGTTGACCCAACTCATGCACGGTACTAAAAATTGTCGCTCAAGCACCATCGCGTTAACGGATTTACAGAAGGTGGGTTTGTGGCGCAGGCTTTGTCAGGAGGACCCATGTGCTATAAGAACAAATTCCATACAAAATGCCTTACGCCGATCCATTGCACCGATCCATTTCCAGCCCACTAATTATCTACTATAATTCCTAACAATATATTAATATAATATAAATATATATTATATATAATAATATATTATATTATATCAATGATATATCACTTCGTTTTTTTACAATGGACCAATGAATGCGTGGCATAATAATTTTCAAAGTGTTTTTTTTTCTAATTTTTTTATCGAACTAAAAATAGATGTGTCTCTGGGTCCGGAAACTATGTAACTCGCTGTTACAAAAAATTTCAGTTGTATAAAAGTATTATTCATCTCATGATATTTCATATATATTTTTAAAAATATTTTTTTTTATATTTCAGAGGTAGAAGTGATCAGTGGAGTCGTGGCATCCGGTAATTCGCGGCACCAGGCTTCCGTGTTGAGCAGACCAAGGATCCGGATTCAATATTTATATATTACTCCATGTTGCAAGACAACGAGTATGATTAATGTCCTATATATCTTCAATCGGATCCTCTCATTATAAAAAAAATATTTTAAATAAATTAAACCGCAGAATATAAGTTTTTAAAATTGTCTGTGGCTACAATCGACATAAATTCCACAGTATACTATAAATAGCTATAGTTAAATATGTATCATTGAACAACAATTTTTTTACGCATGTAATGTGGCGCATATAATATTTTAAAACCAAATACTCAATTTATACAAATTTTCTTTGGTAGGGCGATGCGTAAGAATTTTTATAGTGAAAGAATAATTCATATTTAGTAATCTGTAATATCACGTGGGATCTATTGCTCGAGTGCGAAGTATTACGCATCGAATCCGTTGCCGACTCAGCCTCCCTTGCGCCGATCAAACGATGCCGGGACTCGGGATGCTTGCCGCCTCTCCTACTCCTGCAAGCCTTTCTATTTATTATATCCTTTCTCTGCAACTCTCAACTTCTACCAGCTTCAATCTCAGATCCTTCGAATAAGCGCCAGCTCGAATTTCTCGTTGCTTTGTTATTCGAATCGAAGGTAACGGTTGCTCTCCTCTCTCAGCAGCTTGCAGGGTTTTTTCAGTCAACCTCCATGAGCCGTGGTAGTAATTTTCACTAGCTGCAGCATTGCTGCAGTTGGAAGTAATTAAGACAAAATTGGGGAGCAATTTATTGAAAAGATTGCTCTTTTTTTTTTTCACGTCACTGAAATTGACAAGGATGTTCTTGAATTCATGCTGAGAATTTCGATTTTATCCGTAAAGCAGTTCTGTCGAGACGGGCCTCTCATTGAAGGGGGGTACCTTAGTTGTAGAATGTTCAATTGCATCGTCCGTATACGTTGCTCTCTTTTTATGCCGGGGTTAATTCGACAATTTTCTCTTTTCCTTTTTTGAAATTTCTGTTGAGGGCTGTGACTGCAACCCGTTTGTTGGAGCTGGGTTTTCGTACTGCTAGTTTGTTAGAATGTTCAAAATCTTGGTCTGACGTTTTTTGCTTTTATATTCTTGATTTATAGATAGATTGTGAAAAGTTTCCTTAAAATTCATGTTAGTTGGATCCTTATAATTTTGTTTTAATTATTACCATATTATCTACATGTTAATTAGTTTCTCACAATTACTATTTTACTGATAAAGTTCATCCAAATCTAATGCTATTTAAATGAACTTATGGCGGTCCAAGTCAAGTGTATGAACTAGAGATAATCATGTAAATCTGAAACTTATACGATGCGTTCCATTTCAAATGTCATTGTAGCATCTCCTTTCTTTTCCCCCCTGAATGATGCATTGCGTAATACATTCAATATGTGGTAACTGCTGCCTCTTTTGCTAAAGAATCAATCATATGAAAATTGTTACAGTGGGAGGAGTACAATGGGCTGTCCTGCCTTGTCTTATTCAGAGAACTAAGAAAACAAGTGCATACTTGAAAGTGTTTGCTTTTCTTGTACTGGCCGTATGACATAAAAAAGGCAGAAATAAATCAGATATTTTGCATCAACTTTCTGAAAAACTATGGCATTGGTAAAAGACAGAGCAATAAAGCAGATAATTTGCATAAATTTTCTGAAAAACCATGGTATTGGTAAAAGACAGAGCAATAAAGCAGATAATTCGCATTGACTGTCTGAAAAACCATGTTATATGTAATGCAGTTCCAAATAATGTGAGGCCATTATTTCAGCTAAAATGGGATGCTGACATCTTTGTTAGGAGAGCCATAATGACATGTGGTTTTGTGCAGTTTCTCTAATGGTTGGAAAGGTGTTTTGGCTGCAAATCCTGATTTCCACATTGCTACTAAATATGTGAAAGAGAAGTTTTACAGAAGGAAACAGGAAGCTATTGTTTGTTGCGGCTCAGATTATGCATATGCTCTTAGAACTGCTAGATGGTGCCTTCTACTGATGAGTGATTGTTGAGATCGTGTCAATTTGAGTATCTTCTCATTGATGGCTTCATCAGAACTTGATAGGAATTGCTAGGTACAAGGTTTGTGTGACTACTCATAAGGGTGTACTAGTTTTTGTGGTTCAATGACTCTTCATACTTCTTAGGGCATGTTTGATTCGGGAAGGGGATTAAAACTTGGAAGGTGAGTAAAACTTCTTTTACCTTCAGTTTACCTACCCAACATGCCCTATCCAATAAGGTGGTCCATTCCTGGTCAACTCTTATCTTCTCCACAGTTAGCGAATGGTTTCAATCATTACTCCCTATTGTTCACCCAAAGAGCTTATTTTTAAACATTCAACCCTTTCATGGTTTATCATACTATTTCGTTTTCATTCTTTTACCTTCTTGCATTATTTTCAGGCTTCTTACATCACTGCTACTTCTCTTTTACTTCCCCTATAGACCAAACCAAGCAGACTTAATGTCATAGCATTGCTTTCACATCTGCAGTTTATCCATCATTTGCTTCATGTGCCAGTAACTAATGCTTCAACTTTTTCTATTCAATTCCATTTGTTCAGGAAAATGCCTCGCAAAGGATATCGAGGAGTTGATTATGATGAAGACTATGCTGACTACTATGATGATTATGACTATGATTATGATGAAGAAATAAATGGTGACAGTTTTCAGTTTTTTACCTTCTTCTAATGTATTGATCAGTATTTCTTCATCAATAAATGTCTTCCTGTGTGCTATTAGGGCGTTATATGGCCAATTGCTTTTTTATTTTCCTGCCTCTTTAAAGCATGTGCCACTGTTTTTTTTAACTAAATTTTTAATGGGAGTTTTTGGATATTTGGTTCCATAAATTTTTTTTCCACCTTCAAAATTTGCAGCTTATCTTTGCTTTCAAAGTGTTTATGAACTCTTTTCATGGTTGGTTAATCTGTTATCATTTAGTCTCATTTCCTTCCTCTATTCTTGAGTGTGCTCCCTTCATATGGCATTTAAACCTTTGAAGCTGCACAGGATTTTAAGTTGCTAGCATTAGCTGTCCACTTACAATCCAGGGATGAAAGTTAGGGCTATTTTGAAGTGCAGCCTCAAGAGACGAGGATGGTGTATTGGTTCTTCTCTTTTATCCTATCCATTTGAGATAACTCTAATACCTACTTGTTAGTGGAACCACTGCTACCTAATGCCTCTAAAATAATAATTCCTAGTTTTTCAGCAGGCAACCAACTTTACTAGAATACTGCCCTAAATCCTCAGAGCTAACTAGGAATTTCCCTTAAATTATGGAAAATAAATCTCCTAACTAAGTCAAACAGACTATATCAAAATTCTAAAATAGATGCAATCATTATTTTGTGAATATTGCTTATCTTGGTCCATGCTTCCCATATGAAATCTGGATATTAAGCTTTCAACTTCTAACAAGTCATTCGAATACCTTGTTTTCTTCCCTTGTCATTCCTCTTGGGCTCAAGCTGTAATGTGGAGTTCTATTCTCTGGTGAAACCCTACACACCTAGATATAAACATTAAAATCCCACAACTGGTTACATTTGGCTACATTGTGGCAATGTATCTGACACGCATCCCATCTGTCAATGCTGGACCTGTATCATGTTGAGAATCGTGAGAATTTGGTTGATCCAACTATCTGATGTACCACATTGTTATTTTTGTGGATCTAGTTGGCCGTTTATTGCTTTCAATAGCTTATCAATCCCTGATTCTTGGGTACAATGTTTTCATGGCTGGAAGAAATGGTGTCATTGTTGAGCAAAGGCTTGGCCTAACAGGTGACCAGTTGCATGGAATTGGCATTTTGCCATGGATTGTTTCGAGGTGTTTCGTCCAAGGATAATAGTGATTCAAGTATTGTTTGTTTCAGTTCAAGAGATGTCCTATTGAACTTGCTGTGGAACATAAATGAAGAAGATGACCAGAATGGAATGGGGCTTTATTTTTTTTTTCAGGATAATGAATACTTGGGGCTGTATTTTTTTATCTATCTTCTGTAGCGAAGTATTTGATTTTAGGATTCATGCTTGTCTACATTTCTTCTTTAGCACCACTGCTTAAAAATATATGGGAATTAAAAAATCAGCTTGCAGAAACATGGAAACAGCAGTGAAGAAAAGGACTTGGATGGGTTTTTGGATCAAGAAGAGGAATTAGATATGTACTTGAATACTAAGAAAGAACTAACTTTCTCTTCAAGTTTAGTCTTTTGGCATGTCATTTTTTTTTGATGCTTTAAATGCTTTTTCCTCCAGTTTATTGATTCCTGGTATTCAAAACTTGAGCCAGAAGTTTAAAGATTTCACGTAAATCTATACTGCATAATCATTTTAATGCATATGATGATAATAGTTTAGTTCCATTTGTCTTTGTCACAGAAAGGGAAACATCTCAGGCAGATCCAGTGATTTCTAAGTCTGGTATTTGGCACTGCCCCGTTTGCACATATGATAATGATGAAAATCTACCTTCTTGCGATATATGTGGAGTTATTCGAGATTCTTCAATCAACATTACCGATACTGGTGCCGGGAAAACAGGTGGGTGGTTGCATTTGGAGCCATAAATCATATCTCACATTTTAGATCACCACATATCTCTGTCCAGCCTTGATTCCATAATCTGTGCATTCCTGCATTGCATTTTTCCTGGAACCTGCAGCCGACACAAGCCCATGTGCACTTCTGTAAGATCCAAGTATCATTAGGCAGCTGTCAAGTAGGTCATTTGGATGTCTGGGGCCTAGTACAGGTGGTTCTTCTGTCAAGTGGTGCACTTGTGTGGATAAAACAAGTCAGTTCAAAATTTTGATCAATGGTCCCCATAGAACTCACATATCTGGCCTACGATGTTTCATGGCCATCTGAGCATGTTTGAAGCTTTTCATGCCTGGAAAGGTTCTCAAGAAAATGTATTTTTAATAGCTCATGTAGCTTATTTCTTCTGCATCATGTTCATGTCCATACGGTCAGTCATAGAGTGGAGCTGTTTCATGCAGTTGATGGCATGTGCAAAGACTCTGGAGTGTCAGCTATGGCAAAGTCTCTTTTTTCATCATCGCATTGTCGAACGCCCAAAATGGATACAACTTGTCAGCAGCTAAGTTTTGATTTTCTTGGTAAAGGGATCAATAACTCTCACGTGATTGGAAATGTTCGTGGGAATTTTTATGATTTTCAGAAAGCTTTTACAGCTCCCCATTGTGGTCGCTCTAGGGATATAGGTCTGTGCCTATTCAAGGAGGGTGCACATCTGAAAATCATGCAATCATATGCTTTATGTTTTCATTCTGCTAATATTTTCCATCTGTCATTTTATAAATATATTCAGCTTCTGTTTTTAAATTCAGTCACCTCCATTATTACCAATAAACATGTGGGTTCTAAAACCATATTCGCCAATATTGACAGCCCCTTTCAAGTTTGATATACCTTCTCCAGATGATGTGGTTTCAACTGGGAAGAATTCTGCTGCAAGGGTCTCAAAAGGTATGTTACGAGTGTGACATTTTTGTTGGAGTCACAGAAATGCCTGTGGAATAAAACTTATATCTACTCTAAGAGACAACATATCTATTTATGTTTTTTGCTTTCTTTCTTTTTTCATTAGGATCCTTGTGGTGACAAGCAAAAGGAAAGGAAATCCCTCCTCTTTCTCTTTCCACCTCATTTTAATTGTTGTGACATTTATCTACTCTAATAAGCATACTTTTTCTTTATTATTACCCATATTTCTAATCACCATCTCTATCTTTCCATCCAAAAAGCCTATACATATATTATCTTTATTTACTATATTTCCAATTATTATCCCCTATCTTGTTACATCGTTCCCTCCACTATTTCCTACTCTTTTCCACCTCTTTTTTCAATTCTTGTTTGTTAAATCTCCTTTTCCTACCATCTTTTAATTGATATGACATTTAACGATTCCAACAATTCTACTTTTCCTTCATTATTATCTATATTTCCAATCATTACTTCTATCTTTTCATCTAAAAGGCCTATATATATTTCATCTTTGTTCACTTAAATTCTAATAATTACCCCTTATTTTTTCCCTTTGTCTCTACTTTTCTAAATTCCAATTTTTTCTATTCTTTTCCACCCATTTTCCCTAACTCCCAAACTCCCAAACAGACCCTTAATTCTTGTAATGTAAACTTAAAGGAAATGAACTCTTTGGTACCTCTGTTGTTTTTATTGAATTTTGTTTGAACTTGTCTATGCAAAACTTCTCTTTCTTTACCCTTTCAGACAATTTAAAAATAGAAAAAGAGAAAAGCCTTTTCTTTGTTTTGATTTTGGCATGCATGATTGTGCTTTCCCTTGATATAAGTTGCTATGCACTATAATATTTTTGGTAACCGTGGAGGAGGGTCTACTTAGCCTACTCTGAGGGCTTGTAAGGAAATATACGAGGGTAGAATCACATTGATGTGTGCATACATTTAGGTTACCATTTATGCTGCAAAGCTGAGAGTTGCTAATCAGTGTTATTGAAGATGCATAGCAATGGGAAAGATTATTTACTGTCAATATTCTGCCATGTTCTTTTGCGAAATAAAACATGCCAAAAACGGCTATGAATGCATGCCAAAAAAATTAAATAATCAGGAATTATGTAAGGGAATACTAATATGTTGACTCTCAAGAAATGCTTGCTACAATGCCATAAATCCAATGTTCTTCCCCATAGCTACTTTTTGAATATTTAATTTAACCATGAATCAGAATGTTTTGGCTGAAAATCCAGTGTGATGATGCTTGAATGTACCTGCTCTGTCTCCCTCTCTCCATCCTTTGAAGATTGAGATTGTAAATTCCCAGTATTGTTATAAGCCTTCCAAGTTATTACCAAGATCATCACACTTTAACTCACCATGATATTTTCCAAACTTTTAGAGAGCAAATTTTCAGTTGTTGGGGGTGATAGTAGTTAATTTTTATACCAATGGCTGATATGGAATCGGATTTGTTGCTTTTTTATTTTTTACTGTTCCAATTTTTTCTTCTTCTTTTTAAGGTATGTAATGTTGGTGCCTTTGATAATTGGATGGCTAGTACTATCTCTAAAAGTTGAGTTAGCTAGCAGGATACAAGTGCAACTTTTGAATTTGTTTCATTTCAATTGCTTTGTTCTGCAGTCAACTCCTTGCAGTTACCGCAATCAAAAATTTCCTCTAGCACCATGGGAGAGAAGAGAACAGTCAAAGTTCTCCCAAGTGATAAAATAACAGAGAGTTCATCAGCCTCATTGGCAAAAGCTCATCAACCAGATAAAGATGAGAGAAATGGTTCTGCTGTAAGTGAAGGCAAGCCACAAGCATTGGCGAGTAATTTACTTAATCTGAACCTGCATGCTAAGCCTGGATCTTCCAAAAATTCTACGAGTACTAGAAGACCAACCTCAAAGGGTGAATACAAGCCAGAAAAATGGATGCTTTCTGACCAAAATGAAAATAACTTGACTCCACTAGGTCTTGCAATTGTAAGCCTTTTAACATGGCACATTTTGGTTGTTGGTTGATTTTTTGCTTCAAGTAATGGTAAAAGAAACATCGTATTCATATGTTTATAAATTTTAATAGGTTGGCCATGTTGATTCTGGAAAATCAACACTTTCGGGGAGACTCCTCCACCTTTTGGGCCGTATTTCTCAGAAGGACATGCATAAATTTGAAAAAGAATCTATGCAAAAGGTTCTCTTTCTTATACTCATGTTTTATTGCTTTTATGTAAAACATCTGGCTCCTAGAAAGTAACGTGCTATTGTTTCTCAAATGCAGGGTAAAGGATCATTCGCCTATGCATGGGCACTGGATGCAAGTGGTGAAGAAAGGGAGAGGGGAATAACCATGGCAGTTGCTGTGGCACATTTTGACTCAAAGAAATATCATGTTACTGTGCTTGACTCACCGGGACATAAAGATTTTGTTCCAAATATGATATCTGGTTCTACACAAGCAGATGCTGCTATTGTTGTAGTAGATGCCTCTATTGGCTCGTTTGAAGCCGGTATGGAAGGAAATGGAGGAGGACAGACAAAGGAGCATGCCCAACTTATAAGAAGTTTTGGTGTTGAACAGATAATTGTAGCAGTTAATAAAATGGATGTTGTGGAGTACTCGAAAGAAAGGTTCGATCACATAAAACAGCATCTCTACACATTTCTCCGTTCTTGTGGGTTTAAGGAATCATTAATCAAGTGGATCCCTTTGAGTGCCATGGAGAATCAGAATTTGGTGACAAGTGCATCTGATGCTCGTTTATCATCATGGTGAGTTGTACCTCTAATATGAATGTGCTATTAGTGTGCCAAAATGTCCTACGCATACCTTTTTTGGATAAGTCATGACACATGATGCATGTGCTATTTTTTCATTGAAACTTCCTGAGAGTCCTACAAAATAAAATCAACAAATTCAACAGAAAACATAAACCATTGAATTTTGTTGTGGCCAAGATTATAAGAAAAAAAGGAGCAAACTTTGATATTTTACCATTGGCTAAGTCACATTAATGATTTTAATGGTCTAAACCTTTTTGCTATATCACAAAAAGACTAGAATTAGAGGTAGGTATCTGTTCTTAACTGTTTTTGATTAGTCTAGTATACTTTTATCCTCAAACCATTTTTGATCAGTCTGGTCTACTTATATTACTTAATATAAATTTTCCTTTATTTATTTCAGCACATTTTGGATGGATCTAATTTTATGGAAGGGCACCTTAGTAAGCCTCATAATTTTGATGATGATTGCTGACCATTGAGACCTCAGGGCCATTTAGGTCAGTGCCTCAGCTGCTCTTTCTTCTGAGTACTTGTGTACGTCATTAGGCAGCTCTGTAGAATGAACGTTCTTACACATAATCATGGTGGAACTCAATGAATTGTAATGCAATTAATATACTAAAATAACCCCTCATTTTAGTCGAATGGATGAGTATGGAGGGGTGTTTTTGGTAGCAGAAAGTCTTGAAACTTCTAGCTATTAATGCATCCCATAGCAAGTAACTATTGTGAGATCCTAAAACAACTGCAATAACATGTTTTCTCTCACTTCCAAGTGAAAAGAGTCAAAAGACCCCCTAAGAGTAAGATTTTCTGCTGCCTGATAGAGGCACCCAGAGAGGAACCCCTCTCTTGTTCCATCAGGCAACACCCACCTAGTCTTCTTCCCATAATATGCTACTCCATTTAAAGAGATAAACATGGGGATTCATAATTAAGGACCATAACATCCCAGAACAGCTAGGGCACAACTATACAACATCCTAGAAAAACTAGAATATATACAATTACAATATTTACACCAACAGGGACACAGTTTGCAATGTCATAAACAAACTTGAATACAAAGACAATGTCAAGGCACTACACAGTTAATATGATAGTATAACAGAAATATTTTAAACTTCCATCCAAACCATTAAGTTGGTGCATCCTTTGATTGCTTGTGGCATAAAGATAATTTATTCTAAATATGGCTGTTTTGAATGGGATGGATACTTCTGGGTGGATATTGGGTTGATGCTTCAGGTTTATCATTGATATCCTTGCCAAAGTTCACCATGCTGCCTGGCTCACCACTGATTTTTATTTTTGCTAATTTTGTTTGAGACCATCTTAAGTCAGGTCTGGACATTCTTTTTTTTTTTTTTTTCTTGGAATGTCTTCAGGAGTTCTTGCCATGTATAATTGAAACATTGACGAATTATGTCCCCATTTCTTTATAGCATTTGGTAATAATCTCTTAGTCTTGAGCTATTCATTGAACTCGCGGTTGTTGACCAATCATCTGTAAAATTCTGTTTGGTAATCTTTAATGTTATGTACCATGCTTTCAGAACTGAGAACAGTGTTATGCAGGTACCAAGGACCTTATTTGTTGGATGCCATAGATATGTTGCAGCCTCCAGCAAGGGTCATCTCAAAGCCACTGCGTATGCCTATATGTGATGTCATTAAGTCACATTCATTGGGTCAAGTTGCAGTTAGTGGCAAACTGGAGACGGGAGCTGTGAGAACTGGATCTAAGGTATGAAATTATCAGGCCTGGATTTCATTTGGACCTGTGTTTGTAGTAGACATCTCAAGCAAATGTGAATGGGTGTAAGTTTGCAAGGTCAAGGAACTTCTACTTATGTCATGGATAGAGATCTGGGTATCATTTCCATGGCTATTTCATTGGCAATTCTTTCAAACGAAACCATCATTTGTCTAGCACCACCTCTTGTTTTTGACAACCACAACCACCATTTATAGAATTTGCTAACCTGGCACTTGCTGTATGCAGGCTCCGCACATTAATATTACGTTAGGGACATGAATAACCTGGTCAAGAGTTAGGTCTGCCAGTTATTAAGCATGCCTTGTATGAGTGGTGACTCACAGACATTGCACTTTCATCCTCAGTAACTGCACCATATTTTCATACATGCATGAACCACCAAGAGTGGTGAGCATTGTGATTTATCATGGAGCCTACCTGATATGCTTCTTGGATTTCCAACATTGCTGCATGGCGAGCATGGTGCACAAATTGTGTATTTTGGTTAGTGAAAGTCATAGCTTTCTAATATTTGGGATACAGGTCCATTATCACATGAAAAACAAAATGCATTCGTCCTCTTTGAATTGGTTGGACCATGGCCATACTTTTCAAAGAACCAAACAAGTCACAGAACTTTTCTGCATGCCTGAGAGACATTTTGTTGATCAGCATTTAACTGAAAAATTTGGATGTTAATTTTGTTGCATGTGCTTACAATTATATGGCCGCAGCTGCTGATTTGTGTTTACTTGTCTGTGATATTCACAGCTTCATTTCTGGCTGTTACCACCACAACATTGCAATTGATATTGCAGTTCAAAAACTATTTTGGTAGCTTCTGGGTAAAGATTATTATTTTAACCACTGCAGATTGCTATCTTTGCAGGTTCTAGTGATGCCTTCAGGAGATTTGTCGACAGTCAGGTCCATTGAACAAGATTCCAATGTGTGCACTGTTGCAAGGGCTGGTGACAATATATCTATCAGTTTGCAAGGCATTGATGCTAGTTGTCTGATGACTGGCGGAGTGCTTTGTCACCCAGATTTTCCTGTGGCAGTTGCAACACATTTGGAACTGAAGGTCATTGTCTTCGACATTTCCATGCCAATCCTAGTCGGGTCCCAGGTACCATCTCCACTCAGCCTTTATTTTTGTTATCTGAGGCTCCTGTTTTGCTGTTAACACATGGAAACTGCAGCTGGAGTTTCAACTATCTCATGCGAAGGAAGCTGCAAAAGTGGTGAAAATTTTATCATTGCTTGATCCAAAAACAGGCAAAGTCTCTAAGAAGGCACCCCGGTGCCTTCTAGCCAAGCAGGCTGCAATAATGGAGGTGAATTATCATTACTTGTGTATTGCTTTTGGTTTGTGAAGTCTAGGACCTTGTGACAAATTAGGCTTAGGCTTGGAGTTTTCATCAGAGTAGCTTGGTTCCAATAGTTCAGGTGGACACAAGGTCCGGTGCTGTATATTGTTGGATTGGCTTTGCAGCAGTCCGATGTTGATTAATTCTGTGTATCATTGTGCTCCATTATTTTACCATGCAGCTATTGCATATTTAGATTACCAAGTGGCTGATTAATGGGATCCAGCTTGTACATGTAACACATGACCATTTTCGGGCGCAGTTCAGGTTGAGGCACAGGCCTTCTCAGTCTTGATGCTTAACCTGAGGCAATTTCAGGATGGATTTATATGTTTTTCTTTCATTGGTTGGGACTTAGATGGTTAATCCTGTGCTTCCAGCTCTCTGATGATGTTTTAACTTCAAGGATCATGGGTGCCATTTTTCAGTGCATTGGTTGGTTTAGTATTTCGGCAGCATCGATCACTGATCCCCAGTGGTCACATTCCCTGCATGTTGAGACTCGAGAGCCATTGTTTGGTTATCAGGAAAGCAAAACCATGGATATGATGGACCTCACGAGCCATGGATGCCGAAAATTCTTTCCAACTGGATTGTTCCATGTCTTTTGTTCAGAAGCTCCCAGATGGATGCTTAGGGAGATGTGACTGCAGGAAATGGTAAAGAGCCTGCTGGATACGTGGGAAATTCTTGCTAGAGAGTCATGAGGCATTCCCGTAAACATAGTGTAGCCAATCAAGCAATGGTCTCGGGTACCTGGAATTTATACTATTTGCATCACGATGCATAAAATGATGAAAAAGAAAGAGAACAATGATAATAACATTCACGTATCTCTGGTTGCAGGTGGCTGTTGAGAGGCCGGTTTGTGTTGAAGAATACGCTAGTTGCAGGGCTCTTGGGAGGGTCTTTTTGCGACGATTGGGAAATACTGTCGCCAGTGGAGTCATAACCCGAATTTTTGAACAAAATTAGCTTGGAAGAGGTCAGTATCCACCTGACTATGACAGTTGCTGAGAAAGAAGATTAGAAAGGGCAATTGTCCATCGACTTGTCTCCTTGGGCACATATTTATCTATGCTGGGGTGTTGGCCAGTCATAAATGCATATTGGGTCTCTTGCTTGCTGATGCGAGTTTGTATGATATGCCCCCCACTTTGATCCTGATTTGGAAAAAAGGCAAGGTGCACTGTAGATTTTTCCTGGGCATTAAACAGTGCCTTAACTACAATGTGCCTTCAAATCCCGTTACAAATAACATAGCCTGTATTTTGTTAAAACTAGAAAATGCAGAGTTGCATTTGCGTCATGGATAATTTAGTTCATTTGTTCATTTGTTTTTTGTTCTTGTCAAATTCAGACTTTGTTTATTAACAAATAAAATGAACGATATCCCTTTTCATCTTATTTATGCACCTTAATTTGATCTCCAACAACTATATATATTGCTTCGTGGATATTCTTAGTCTTTACCCCTTACCTTTCTATTTAAAAAAGCTTATTCTTGTTATCTTTAACTATATTTTAAATCATTATGCATATTCTATCAATTCTTTTTAAAATTCTCTCCTTTTCCTCATCTGTTTGATTCCCAAACAGACTGGTGTCCAGAAATCTCAGAAATTTTTGAATCCGGTGATCGATACTCGACTTGTAAACAAACAATACAGACTGTCGATCGTATCAAATTATCACCGGATTCCTCGACTCCTAACAGCGGTAAATCCCGGCGATTGTAGAAAGAAAGATGCAGCCAGAATTCTTTACTTCTTTCACTTGTGAAAGCAAGGTCCCAATGTCATCCCCCATTTCCCGCAAGAACTTCAAATATTTTTTAAAAAAAATCCGTTTCCCCTTTTTTAACAACAGCTTAAAACGCGAAGGAAAAATGCCCCCGTTGCATGTCATTGGCAACTAGGGGCAAGCCAACTAGTTCCAACGTGTATCCGGTCTGTCTGGATTCCTGACATATTCTGCCACTCAGATGAGGTGTTCCTTATTCAACCTTTCATGAGCAGAGCTGAGGTAGGTAAGTTAATTTACCATCTAAATTTAACAGAACATATAACATTTCATGTAACAATAATACGTAGTCGATTCTAAATTTGAGATAAATTTATTTGGTTAATTAGTTAGTGTACCTGAGTACAACCTCTCCATTTGGGTGAAATTTCATTGGTCCTATAAACTTATTTACCGAATAAACCTAAACGCTTAAACTCAGTTAAGCTTGCAAGTTCATACACCAAGCTTGGCCTCAAACCTTATTTTGCTGATCTGTGGAGCCTTATATGGGCCCAACTTCTCAGTGGCCCAACTCAGAGATCCGTTATCGTTAGCCCATTTCTCCTGCGGTCGGAAGCGAGTGGAATAAATTCCTTAGCCCTAAAACCCTGCTTCGTAAGGAAAACCTCCGTTTACGAAGAAGATCCGTTCCTACCGTCTCGCCCGTCTCTGCCTGGTCATCTATAAAGGAAGCGGGTGCATTGAGGTACGTCTGTGGAATTCGAAGTTTCCTTTTCATTCCCATCTTCCTTTCTCTTTTGAGGCTTTTGTTTATTTAGGGTGTCTTCGGATTGGAGGGTGGTTTTATTAACCCTGGGCAATGGAAGGTTATTATCCATAAAGTGTATAAAAAGAAAATATATGGGTTTTTTGGTTGGAAAAAGGGATTAACAATCGAAGAATATATGTTATGATGGGGAACGTGGAGATGTTAGAGGTGGGTAAGTTCACATCAACTGAAGGAGGTGAGTCTTGGTAACCGTCTATCCGAACGCGGCTTAAGGCCTTCTTTCCGCTCTTTCCCATTCTCCTTTAATCCTGTGCTCAGGATTTATGTTTTCGTCCCCGTTTTTAGAATTTAAGAATTTTTTAAAAGTTTATGTAATTTAGTAGTACTGAATAAAAATTGGTAGCTGATTATTTCGTGGAGAAGAGGGATGCCACCATTAAAAGATGGGTAAATAGAAGAAAAGAAAAGGCTGGCATGCAAAGACCATGTTATTGTTATATTAGTTCAAAAAGATGCATTTCGTGATCATGGAATCCTCATTGATCTGACCAAAGATTGACCATTTTTTTGTGCATGCTGCATCTATAAGAATGTTAAAATAAGGCAGGAGATGGATTAAGCATATACATAGCAAAATCAAGTGACAAATTACCTGAACATTGGAGTCTCTGTTTTTGTTTGATTTAGACCTAAAAGTTTTTTTTTTCTTTTCCCCTGTTTGTGGCACAAGTTTTTTGAGCACTCCTGTTACTGAAATATGTATTTCAGGCCCCTGTAGAGTCTAAGCAATAGTTGCCAGAAATAAATTCATGTGGCATGGCTAATCATTTACATTATTTTGTGGTTTTCTGTTCATTGTTTACATAGGTGAGTTCTACCTGACTTGAATTGAAAATACAATGAGGTTAGAGAAGTGTTGGTTCTGCTCCTCTACTATATATCCGGGGCATGGTATCCAATATGTTCGCAATGATGCAACAGTAAGTTTTGATCTCTCTATTCCTGTGTTTTGAAGCTACCGTCAGGTTTTCTTTAGGATCTCCTGGAAGTTGGAAGTAGAAAGGATCTCTCGCCAATCCATTTATCAGATGGGTGGCATGTATGCTGTGTAATATATGGCTGATTGCACATTATTTTATCTATGGGCAACCCACCTTAAAAATGGATCTGGGTCTTTCAGCTAGGTGATCTTCATGATTGGCCAAGACTATCAGCTGAGTTGGATTTGTTTCATATCCTCCTCATTCATCAAAAAAATATATCAATATAATTAGGGCCAGCTGCTTGAATCCTACCTTGCCATTTAAGTCTTCCATGACAGTTGAATGCATTGCATGCATGGGCTTTCCTTTGTTTGGGGGCGCATACATTAAAAAAAAGAGAAAAAGGCATTCTTTTGGAAAATGATGTGCCAAGAGAGCATTTTGGAGAGAAAATAAGAAACAAATGGGACTGCTAGGAATGAAAAGACCTTGTAGCAAAATACTTTCCACCAAAAAGTGAACTGACTGGATCACATTCACTGAAAGATGTCATTCTCTTTGAAATTTCCATTGAAAGCTTTATGACCTCCCAAAGAGAACTGTGGGAAGTCTGAACCCTACAGCTTGAAATGGCAGGTCGGTTTGTATACCAATACTTAGGTATTGGAGCCCATCTTGCCTGTGTAAGTAAAGGGCGCAAAGTTATTGGGTCTCTACCTGTGTGCTAATGCTGTAAAAATGTATGCAAAATTTGACTCCAGGTTACCTGTTACAAGAAAGGCAGGGTTCAGTCCGACAACTTAATATAAAACTAGTGGTGCACCAAGTCTTGTTAGATGGTCATTTCTTAGGTTTGGTGGGAAAAGCTTGGTGACAGAGCTGTTTGACATCAACCTCATCTGTCATCACCAGTTAGGCTGCCAGTGCATTGGCATCCTGACAGTCTCATCTGCCATGCATGTGCACAAAAACTGTAGCTTTTCTCCGATTCTTCTTTTAGGGACAGAATCTTATAGTACTGATTATGAGTCTTTTTTTTATTTGGTTTCTATATCTCTAATTCGCACATTGAGTTGGATTTCTTGTTTAGTGAGCATATCCATCACCTATGACCATGTCTGTAGATTTTCCGGTTCTGCCGATCCAAATGCCACAAAAACTTCAAAATGAAGAGGAATCCTCGGAAACTAAAATGGACAAAGGCATACAGACGACTACGTGGAAAGGATATGACACAGGTGAGGGGGACTTTCTTCATGCTAAACCTTACCTTGCATCTTTGCCTTGACATGGACTGAAATGGGTTTGGTTTCTTTCTAGGATTCAACCTTTGAATTTGAGAGGAAGCGGAACAGGCCAGAGAGATATGACAGGAATCTTGCGGAGAACACATTGAAGGCGATAAGGAAGATTGATAAAATCAGAGTAGAGAGGGAGGCTAAACATCATGCACAAAGGTTTCTTCATCTTTTACCCATCCATTTCATTGAGATGAACAATTTAGTTTGCAAAGACAAGCATCTTTCTTACATTAACATTGTCCTTGAAAATGCTTTTGGGGAATTTCACAGGATGAAAGGGAAGAGGGCCAAAGAACAGAGGGAAGCAGCAAGAGAGTTGGAACAAAACATTCACTTGGTCAAAGCTCCTATTGCCCTCCAACAAGAACCCTCACTTACCCTACCAAAGATTAAAGTGCAAGTCTCAAAACCACAGACAGAGGATCATCTCATGGAAGAATGATGATGATATCCGCATAGATGGAAATCTGTTATGAAGAATCACAATCAAATTTTGTCTTATAATCATTGTCAGCGGAAAAACTTGATGAAAATTGTTTGATGTTTGTGTTTAGGTTCCATGAAATACAGCAACATGAAATGATCGTGTGTATCATTTTCTTGCTTCTAGATATGTTTTGCTGCTGTTGGTTTGTGCAAATTGGTCGATGTTGAATCGTTGATTGAAAGCCTATTGTATTTGCGTACTTGGAAAATGGAAGGGAAACGGGCAGCCAAAAAGTGGAATTTGAAAAAAGGAGAGAAAATGTAAAGTGATGTAATAAAATAAATAAAGTTAATAAAAAGGAGTGTTCCAATAGGATTGGTCCGTATCTGACGCAATTGGCAAATATTCAGGGTGGCTTGTACGTCTATCCCTGATCGCACTTGTCTTATAAATACTCAGGGTATTTTGTAGTTGAAAATGTATTTTAAGCTTTCTTATGGAAAGCATGTTCCGAAATAGAGTTCTTACAAGGCTAAATGAATAAAGATACTAAAATTATTTCTGATTGCAGCTAATGCAGTATAAGTATCCACTAAGTCTTATTCATAAACATTTTGTTATAATTTTATTCATGTTTATCCGACGTGCATTATGGTAAATGGTAAAATTTAAAACTTAAATATTTTATAATTATTTTGATCAACGAAAGTCGTATTGTTAAGCTTATTAATCACTCTGATTTTATATATTTAGCTTTATGTTAGTGCTATAATTTAATGAATGGACTAAATATTTTATATGGCTTTTATTGGATCTATGAGCACTAATTTTCTGCAAAAAATATTGCTGTTCAATATTTTTTTTTTTGTACTAAGTTCCCTTTAAACCCTTTTCTACACTGATGCCATGTTTAACTCCTCATAATTACCCTAAAACCATAAGAATGCGCCTGCCGAAAGTGAAGTACGCGGCGACAGGTTTATCAGCTGTCGTATTTTGTATTTGGGAGTTGCTGTCTACTGCATCCGTCAGCTACGTTGCGCATATAATCCCTCCTCAAGGGTTTAGGGCCAACAGGCCAGGACTACGAGGGTTTAGAGCTTCGCGGGTTCTGCGGGCCCATTCCGGTGTTCGAAATCGCATTCCTCTCCAGCGAACGCGGCGTCGTTCTTCTCCAAAAGCCTGTGCAGGAGGAGCAACTCTCAGCCCGAAAATGGCAGCTGATACGAGCTACGAAGCCCTGCGAGAGCTCTTTAAGCCTCACATCGAATCCTTCGATTACTTCGCGGAAGAAGGGCTCGAAAAGGCGCTCGCGAGCATACGACCCGTCCAAGTCTATAACACTTCCAGCGGCGGAATTATTCGAAATATCCTTACCTTGGTTTTTAGTACAGCAGTACAGCAGGATAGGTTATCTCTGTTATCACAGATGGAAGAGACGCTTCTTTCGTCTCTCTCCCTCTGTGATAGAAGAGACGCTTCTTTCGCCTCTCTACCTCTCTTCCCCCCTCTCTCTCTTGCTTTTCTTGACAAATCAGCGTACTTTGGTTCGGGAGGGCGTTTTTGAACTCTCCACAGAAGAAAATCGGTCCATTTGAGCAACCTCTCTATCCTTCCGAGGTCGTTAGGGAACTTAAGCAGCTTTGCAAAAGATATATTCCTTTGCAAGAGATTGATTTTTTTTTATTTAATTCAATTTTTGTTTGGATGAAAACAGTGTAGGCAAGGTGGCCTATCATACCATGGAAAATTTACTCTCGAAGTATGCTTTCAGTCGAATAAGGCTGTCGTACGCGAGAAGTTCAATTTCGGGCACATTCCAATAATGCTTAGGGTCAGTTCGGTTTCATTTGTTTCGTTTCTTTGCTGAAGTTTTAATTGTTTAGCTTTTATATAAATGAATTCAGGAATGTTGGAATCCTCAATCCAAGATATTGTCTTTCGTTTGCTTTTGTCATTTAGTCAGAATCTTTTATCTAATCATTTGAAATTTTGTCGTGCAGTCAAAACTCTGCCATTTGAGAAATGCCGACCCTCAGGAACTGGTTCGTCACAAAGAGGAGATGACTGAAATGGGGGGGTAAGTATGGTTTCTGGTAGGAGTGTTTTGTTCACTTGTTTATAGGCTAAGAATTGTTGTTGCTCCATATTTCAGTTGGGGTATTTCCATCTATATCGATGGGCCGTGGGATTAATGTTCCATCTTCCCAAATGGACACAGGTGTCCTCGCATTAAACACCCATTGTTTAATTATTTGGGGACCAGGATTTTAATTTCCCAATTGGATGTAGGTGTCCCAGTTTGAAAATCCTTGGAAGACCTGTTAAATCCCATTTTTTAAATTATTTATATTGGAATTTTCCCCCATAATATTCCGAGGGCTAGTGATTGCTTTGTTTAACCTGCAGTTACATGATCTGTCTATATGGGCACTGTAGCAATTATGCCGTGCCACTTCAGGATCTTGTAGCCATTTTACAACAGGCGTGGGGGTCCTGTTCCTGTGCAGGAAGATCTTGCAGCTTTATTATTATTTTTTTTTACAGCTGTAATCATCTTCTCCCATAAGATCTTATGTGGTACATTTGCACAGAAGTGACCTCTGCCAGTTTTGGTAGCATTATGTAGAGAATTAGAGCACCTTTCTCATGTTTTGTTCTGCTGTTGAATGTCATTCTCCCTTTTTCCTTTCTTCTAAAGCAATTTTCTTTGCAGATACTTTATTTGTAGTGGAATGGAAAGACTTTTTCGAATATTAATCATACCAAAGCGTAACTATGTAAGTTATTTAATTTATCCTCCATTCCCATCCAAGCATTCAGAATTTTTGAGCTTCCTATTTGTTGATGCATCAATGAATAAACTTCTTATTTAATGCATTTGAGATGTTTGAATCATTTCAGTATTACCTCACTACACATCTAAATGACCTTTTATATGTTCCAGCCAATTGCAACAGTCCGAAATGCATATCGGAAAAGAGGAGATGGGTATACCGATAAAGCAGTTGTCATGAGGTTCTTGCTTTCTTTCATAAAATTCACCTAGAGGAACCAACACAACAATGACAATAGTCCGTTGAATCATAAAAGTTGTTATCTCCTGTCATTGGACTGGAAAACTGTTACGTTCTATCTTCTGTTTGATATTGGTTCTGAACAGTCACAACTTTGCTTCTAGTTTGTGTTTGAAATCTGTGTTGCTCTTCAAGTAGCTATTTGCTTCTGTTTGTTCAGATGTGTTAGAGAAGATCAATCTGCTGTGACAGTTAAACTGTTTTACCTGCAGAATGGCAGTGCAAGGCTAGGTTTTTTGTGAGTGCTCTGTGAACATCTATATTTCTGAATTATAATCTGTACACATTATAGTTGGAACTGTGACATGTTTTTTTTAGCTATGTTTGAGTGAAGGTTGTGGATAGCTAAAATTTATTATGTTCCATCTGTTTGTAGGATTAAATATAGGGAGTACCTGCTTCCTGTGGGCGTTGTTTTGAAGGTACTTGCAAAAGATTGATTCATCTTGTTACAATTTCATGCTTTTCTCTTTTCATCATGTTGAAATGGCCACAGTGATAGATTCTGGGGCATGATCTCACAATTTATCAGTTTTCATTACTTTTTCGGGATTACCAAAATTGTTTAAAGATTAGCCAAATAGGTGGAATAATCTAGAAAACTAAGATCTGGTGGCAAAAGATCAGTTGTCTAAGCATTGCAACTTTTAGTGCTTGATCCCTACAGGCGTGTTATGGTCTGGTCATTCCCTTTTGAGGCATTATTATTTTATTTTTCCTTGTATGAACATCATCTAAAATCAGTCACAACAGTCACAGAGTGGTTCTAGTTTTCTATCTGTAAAATCTACTACCTTGGTTGCAGGGTATGATTGCATACCTCAGAAATGTCATTAACCATTTTCTCTTGAGTCCTTGGAACCAAAATGAAGCGATAGACTTGATATAAAGAGTTCTTTGAGTGAATAGATATTGTTAATAAGCAAAAATAATGGAAGTTAGTGTAGCAGCATGGGTAAAATAATTCATTAAAATGGTTTTCTGTTATTATTATTGTGGATAGAACTGTGATGTTGAATGAAGATCCCTATACCAAATTGATGTAGAACAAAAATACTTTAGTAGAATGAAAGGGAGAAGACTTTGGAAGAAATAAATAGATTCCCACAACAAATTGTTGTAGAACAAAAATGCTTTTGTCGAATGACAGGGAGAAGACTTTGGAGGAAACAGATAAACCCACTTAGTGGGGAAAAGAAGAGAAGAAATGTAGGGGAGAAGAAGGGAAGGATTTGAAAAAGAATAAAGTAGAAGAGAATTAGAAGAGAAGGGAGAAATAGAACATAGCTTGAGAAGAGATAATTTTTGGAGCAAGAAAATAAAAAACTTGTGTTCAATAATCAATTAGCAAAAATGACCTTACCATGTTACATGGTTCTCTATTTATAGAAAATTAAATACGCGAAATAAAATCTTAATTTAACTGCATAAAAGTAAAAACCTTCAATAAAATAATAAAACATAGTATAAACGATTAATTAAGTTGTTCTATATTTTGGTCATTTCATATTTACATAAAATTCCAAATTAAGCAATTAAATATCCAAAATTTTAAATAAAATATTTCTAAAATAAATTAATCCTAATGTGTGCTTTAGTTTCCTTGTGTTCTTCATCAAACTGTATATCCATTCACCTCAACTTGGTTTCTGAATGAATTCAGTGTTGTATGATGTTGTGAATGCAATGATGCAGTGTATGAGTTTAGCACTTAGGGTGGTATCTGTGCATCCAAAGGTATAGCAGTCAAGCTGTGTCTTGACATGAGCAATTGTCCAACTTTCATAGGAGCTGTTGATGGTGATGAATCTAATGAATACTAGTAGTACTCATTATGTGTTACTACCACACACCACCAGGATCTGTACCTAGTATGGACTATATGGAGCAGCAGCCAGAGAATAGATTTTGTAGGGAATGTCCCGTAGTCTCTAGTCAGTGTTATGATTAATTGTTTAAAAGATTCACATATGAGACTCCTCTCTCTTCCTCGGCGGATTTTGTAATAATGTTTGCATTTGTTGTCAACAGGCCCTTATTGATACCAGTGATTATGAAATTTATTCAAGTTTGACATGCTTGTATAATGAGAACCATCGGAAGGAAAAAGGCACCTTTGGTGGTCTGCTTGTAGGAGAAAGGGCAAAAATAATTCTCGAGGAAGTCAGAAACCTGTCTCTCCTCACTCGCACTCAATGTCTTCAGTACATTGGTAATTCTTAAGTGTACTATGCAGAAAAAAGAAGAAATATAAATTAATAGTTGAGTGCAGTTTAATTTTTCAACTTCCAAGAAAAAAATATCCAGTATATTTTAGATGGTGATCTTGAAATTTGCCTCAATTCAGGAGAGTTCTTCCAGCCTGTGATGGATGGAATGCAAAGAGAGGTCCTCTCTGTTGTAAGTTCAAGAATGTTGTCTAACTATTTCTCTGTTCTTCCTCTATTCAAGCACAGCCATTTCAAAGATCTGGGTTCTTTTTTGGTCTCTTTAGCACTTTTGCAACATCTTTTGTAGGTTGGAGAAGCTGTTCTAAAAGATTTTGTACTTGTGCATCTTGGGAGCAACCAAGACAAATTCAATTTGCTGATGTTAGTCTCTCTCTCTCTCTCTCTCTCTCTCTCTCTCCCCCTCCCTCTCTCTGGTTCCTATTTTTCAGCTTGGATATCTATGTGCGTTTTAGTTGTATCTTCGAAGACTATGACTTCCTTCACAACAGAACCTTACCCAATACATCATTCACTAGACCCAGAATGACTCTGGCTGCTGTGGCAAGTCTCTAAAGGTTTTAATGGTTTCCCTGTTATGATATGTGTAGTCCTCATTCAAATTTTTGCTGCATTAAGAGACATTATCACATAATCTTGCCTTGACTGTGTTTTTTGGCAAATAATGACATGTCTTTCTTCAATCTTAGAAAAAGATTTGCTTAGTTCGAAATTATGATCTTTTGGATCTGTTACATCACTAATAGATTATCATCCCTCAGTTTTATGCTGCAGAAACTTTTTGCCCTTGTTGATCAAACAACTGTACCAGATAATTCAGACTCCTTACAGATTCAGGAGGCTTTACTGCCTGGACATGTGATTACTATATATCTGAAGGTAGCTTATGAATTCACCTCTTATTGTGCATACACGCTTGCATGCTGCTATCCAATAGAAATATTTCTGTTATTACTTCAGTAAAATAGTTTATATGGGACCCTTATGATCCATTGATCACATTTTGATTTCCTCATTGGAAGAACCCACACTGACATAACCACCAACGCAGAAATTAGTGTAATTGGATACTTAGTTTGGACAATGCATAAGGAAGTGTCAAGTGTCAACTATTAAGAATGGAGGACCACTTGAATAGCATCAAGTCTCAATTTTTAAATCATTAGGATCATTAATATATCCCTATCCTTGTGGCTCATTAGAAAGAAAATGCGCCCGGAGTTTAACACTGCACCTGATCTATGCAATTTGATCTACCACTTAATTGCGATGAGACCTATTGTGTCATCAGTTCATATTGCTATACACTTAGCTATTGCTTCATAAGCTCCAAATCTCGTAGAAGCATGTATAAATTTGTTCCCGTTACCTCGGGACTGATAATATGCTCCCCAATGCTCTCCCTCACGTTGGGATGTGAATCACGTATTCTTAGCTTGCAATTGTGATCAGAGCATATTATCATTTATACTCTAATGGTGAAGGTGGGTTGCATATGGATGTTGTAGCAACATTTGTTCTGATCATTTTGTCTTTTCCACATATTGGTTGCTTGTATTTTGGCCCATTAGTAGCATGGTGCGTGTCACTATGTTCTACACAGCCCTCCCCATGTGTCACTACTCTCGGGATTTGAATTGTGAATCTTGTCCTATCTAATGACATGTTAGATTTACTCAACTAATCAGTGAAAAGTTCCACCACTAACAAAAGAAATCAAGTTTAAAATGTCCATCTTGGGACTATTAACATACTCTTTAACATCAGTAAACCATGGATGATACTTGCGCAAGTAAAAAAGCTAAGGGCATGAAAAAGTACATGGTGAAATCATAGCTTGCCTATTCAACTAGAGTGGTCACCAACTGGGTGATTGGGTCTTGTCAGCATGGTCTATATGACCAGGGTTCTGAGTCTAGGTCAAATTAACCACCTCTTAAGTTGACTTTTTCAAATCTTCATCAATAATCCATGTAGTTCTTCACATTTTTTGGTTCACTTTCATTCTATATTTACTCAACTGAATTATTGATGAGTTAATTACATGAGAAAATCTTTTCTTTCTGATATTTTATTGTTTGGTTTTGCATTTGTTGTAGTATTTTATATTTAATTTTATATAAATATATTCTGAAATTAAATTTTCTGACCTACCAGGTATTTAATCTCAAATGAATATATTCCAAAAATAAAATTTCTGACCCACCTTGTTGACCCACCTAGTCCAAAGTCAAGAATGTGACAGTTTGAATCTGACTGCATTGTGGATGAAATAGCTGATAGCTTATATATGTCTCCACATTCATGTCTATGGAAATTTTTTTGGAAGCATTGTATGCTATTTATACCAAGTTTTGTATGCCACTTAAATTTGCGTTGTTGTATTTGATTTGGAGAATGGGCTGCCCGAGTCATTCATAACTGCAATGGAAGAAGGCTGCAACATGCGGAACAATGGAAAATTGTGCCTGTATTTTTTAATAGCATTGTGGGGCAAATTGAGTTTTTGAATTGCCTAAAGTTTGATCACCCCCTTTATCCTGGTGGGTTACAGTTACACAATAAATCAGTGGTGCCCAAGCTACATGATGGTGGGCTACAAACATGCACCTAGATGTGCATCTGGTTTATTCTATTTTGTCCAACTGACCTGACCAATGAGGCTGAAGAACAACTGATGGAGGGGGCATGTGTTTAGTAATATGAATCTAGGTGAGGCCCAGTGGGGTTCTTTCAATACTAAAAAATGTGATAGTGTCTGCTCCATATGAGTATTCTCCTGTGGCACCTTTGCTTTTTGAATGTGTGGATCCGTTTGTGCTCATGTGCTAACTTTTGATTTGATGTTCTTCACTCTTCAGGAGAAACTAGAAGATTGGTTACACAAGTGTAGACAGCTGCTTCAAGATCATATTGAAGATAATGAGGGGATATTCAACTTTGCAAGCAGTAGGGCATTTTTTAAAATATATTTTCTTTGCTCAAGAAACATTTATCCTAGTTCATTGCACTCTTTTTGGCTCCTGCCTTCACTAATAGAAGTTCTATATGCAAGGACACACAAAGAATTAATCGTATGGCTTTTGCTATGCTACAAATTATGCATTTACAAAGGTGGTACAATGGTATATATTGTCTATCACTGACATAATTTTGATAGCAGCAGCAAGGGAGTGCATGAACACAAAGATTGGGCAGTGGAGGGGAGGATGTCTTAGAATTAGAATTAATGGCCTGTTTCATACACTGATTTGGGGGAAAAATCACAGATCTGCAAAACATTTAGTGGTTGATTGAGTGTTAGTACTGCATCCTGCATGAAAATTTTCATGTGCGGCCTTTTTCTGCTTAGTGTTATTCCATTTTTCTTGAATTTTTGAAGATCTCCTGTACATTGCAGTTGCCCGACAAAAATTTATGTACCGACCGCCAAAAGTGACTGCCCACCATGGCACAGTCTAGTTGTTGCAGGCTTTCAAGAAAAC
>JAYJMB010009830.1:0-14676 GCA_036873735.1 Pouteria campechiana
TCCTTAAACTGTTATTTCAGAATTTTAGCCATGACTGCATCAAATGCAACTTAATAATTTTAACTATTTATTTCAACTAAAGCTGCTCATTTGACTTGAGCCGCTTATTAGCTTTAGCTACAATTCAGTTATACGCCTGTCAGCTGATGCCAAATCAAATATTTGTCATAGTTGAATTGAAGTAAAGAGTAACATCCGATAAAATGCTTAACAACCCCTTTTTATTATTATTTATATTTTCAATCATTATTTTTTTTTTGCTTTTCTAGTGAAAAGTTTAGAATATTTCTTATTTTGCTACCATCAGCATGTATTGTAAATACACTTTCTATTTATAAACGCTCATTATCCAAACACATCCTTTAAAAACTATATCCAAGCACGCCTTAATTGCAATTAAAAACTCACCAAATAAACAGGTGGGTTCATGAATCAAGCCCACTAACCTCAGCTCAAGCTAGATCTGAGTTTTTAATGAGATTGGATTTCAGGATCAAGGTTAATCCAGATTGCTTTTGCTGGTTTAGTTTAAACCATATTATATAAATAAACACGTTTATCACATCCAATGAGCAACCGCCAGGCTTGAGTTCACATTCAGCTGCCTACACTAAAGAGACCAACCACTGCTGCATTAAGCTTAATTCTTGAGTGAAGTCGGGCTAGATTAAAGACTAGCTAGGCTCTTTCACAACGTAATTTTCTAAGTTCAAACAACAGATTTCAATAAAAATAAGAAGATCCTTCCATTACTGGAATAACATGTGACTCCAAATTTTCTTTCCTCAAATCTAAACTTTGTATTTTCATAATCCCATCATCTTTCCATACTCGCTTAGCGCCAACGAGGAATATTTTATATCCAGTTTCAGTGTATATTGGATAATTAGCATGCCTGGCTGGACAATTGTCTGCAGCCAAATTGCTTACATACATTCCTAATACCAAATTCAAAATGAGCTAGTTAAGAAAGTTTTACAAACTACACTACAGCAATATTTCCCTCCCTATCAAACCAACAAAACTGAAAAACAAGATGCCTGTCATGGCTTTTATCCCCCATCATGTCGTTTCTACAAAACTGATGCACCTTTATTTGTTGACAAATATTATTCGCATTAAAACTCATGTTCAACAATGCTTCTCGAGCAACAAAACAAACTAGTAAGATGCCCATTTTGTGGTTTCTAATTTTCACCTATTAAGCCATACACCTTCACTTATATACATAAGTACATCTCAACCATTTCAACTAAATAGTTAAATTTCCGTTTTACTTCACCATATTGACGACCACGCGTATCATTTGTTTCAAGTCCTAAGAAGCTAAATATTTCTTTTACACTATCCAAACAAAGCCTTAAAAGGAAAAGGAAATACTGCACAAAGTGGGCAAGTTTTAACGAACTTTCAGGTGTAGTTGTCGAGAAGAACCTATAAGAGATGAACAAAGTGTTTAAGACCATAGATAAAGCAACAAGTGAATTATCCGTTAATATAGGCATATTAAATCACTACCAATTAGCCAACACTACTTGTGGTTGTGCTTGCTAGGCAATTATAGAAGAAATGTCTAGAAGGAATAAAGCACTATCACAAAACATTCAACAAAAGATATGGGATGGGGGTAAAGGTAAAAGCCTCCTTTAGAAAAATAGTTCACAAAACCTTTTTCTCTTCTTCCTAAATCAACATGACATTCAACAATTTTTAATTATCCATAATTTTCTGGCTTTTTCACATTATTACCTACATTTTTTAAAAAACAAAGTATATCTATTTGTCGTTATTCACATTATATCAGACATTCTTTTTATTATTTAAGCTAATTAAAAAAGCTTGTAGACATTCTTTTCATAGAAGCTGACACTAAAGACATAAATGAAAAGGTAATGGATAATGATAAATAAATGTAAATTGTGAAAAAAAAAAAAACAAAAAGAGGAAGAAGCAATTTTACCAACCAGAGACAATCTTGGCTACGAGCTACTCTGGCTGGGTTGGGATCCTACTTTTAAAATTTTCACTAACCTCTAGCCTTTTACCAATTATCTTGTCATCAATAGGTCAGTATCTATTTGAAGAATACCGAAAAGGCAATGTTTGTTTTACAATTATAAAGAAAACATCACGTCCGGCCTGCTTGAAAAAAAATCCCGTAATTTTCCAAAATTTTGCCCACATTTCATTGAGAACCAACACCTTGCCTGGTTTCATCAATTTCTTTCAACGCTAATCTTTACCGCAGAAACAACAGAGCTATGTTTTTTTTTTTTAATCCCCATTTTAATAATTCAGCAATTGTAACCATCCAAATCTAAGGGTCTGTTTAGGAAGCATATGAAAGTGTCTGCTTTTGGAAATGTTTATTAGCTACCTTTTGATACATTTAAAAAAAAAAAAACTGATGTAACGTTTCGATTATTTCTAACAACCTTAGCCCTGCTTTATGTTGTTTCGATTATTTCTAACAACCTTAGCCCTGCTTTATGTTGATGTCATTACCTACATTTTCATGCATATTTTGTTGATGTCAACCTCTATTAATTTTCAATTATTCCCTCATTTTATTACACGCTTCAGCCATATATATTCGATTGTATCTTCCCTTCATTTACTTCAATTTTATGCCTTACATTGTCTCATTTATTAAAACTACCTCAGTTGCGACTAATATACACTACCTCTTCCTACAAATGTTCATTAAGCCCATCCAAGCAAATTAAAGAGGCATACAGCAAATCTTAATTTGAACCAAACCCAATTAAGAACAAGGATATTTTCCTCATGCATCTCACATTTATGATAGCGATGCTAGTATTTTCGGTTGCTTCCACATAGCTTCTGCAAAATTGAAACTGAGAAACTCAAATAAAATACATTACATATGAAAACTTCCGACCAATCAAATACCCAAAAATATTGCAGGTCATCTCAATCAATTAAATTGGTGATCCATAGGATAAGGAAAAAATTTGTAATACATTATGCATAATCATGTACAACAATTTTATTTTATTTTTATCATTTATCATATTCGTGATGTTTTAGTCAGAACATCCATCTCAAACTGTTCCTTACACTAATGTCAAGTATCGCACCAAACTTCACATCCACGGAAAAGTTGAGCGAGCCACTTTAAATGGCATCCAATCATTTCTTTGTGGCACGGAAGAACACTGAGAAGCGGTAAGACAATTCAGTTATATATTACAGTTTCAGTTAAAGATTCAATGGAGAAATTCTAAGGTTGAAACGAGAGAGTCGTCATGTAAATCCTAAGATTTTTTCCAGGGTGAGAGGAGGATATCAGTGTGTTGATTTGCTGATTTATGTAAAGCATTCCATGAGAGGTGTGTGTGAAACATCTTGAATGTATCTCTATAACCATGTTTTCATAATGGATTAATTCTCTCTCCCAATGACTTTTCCCTTTATTTTTGTTTCATTATGTCTTTGACCTGTTTGTGTTGATCTTTGATCCTGAAAATTGGTATTAGGGCTTCCGCTGCAACAAGAATAACTTCATGAACGCCTATTCAACTTTTGGATGTGTCGTTCTATAATATCCTAAGGGTATTCAACTTTTGGATGTGTCATTCTATAATATCCTAAGGGGAAAAAGTAAATCCAGCCTTGGCCCAATTGTACTCTTCCCCATTAGGACTTCTCTAGTTTTAATCCAGCCTCTTAAGTAGCCTACAAGGATTAAATCCATTATTTAAAGAGTTAGTTGTCAAACTCTAATAACATTTGATACAAAGCTAAAACTACACCAGAAACTCCCCTCCTAAATCTGGGCCATATCAATCATGGACAGCAAACCTTGAAAGTTGAAGGCCAATTTCGGCTTCCCATGTAAATCTCATTGGAAGGTTTACCGAATAATGATATATAATATTCATCTCCAAATCATTTTCTGTTCTCACCTTTACTAGAAAATCTCACTTCAAATACTCTAATTCTATAAAAGCTATTAACATTTTTACTACCATTTTACATTTATGTTTAGTCTAATCTTATAATCACCAAGAGATGATATTAACAAAATACATAAATAGCATTTTCACCTTTTCTTGATTTCATTATATTTGACTAAGATTTTTTGGACTCCATATCTAACGATTCTGATGGGTAAATCTCATTGCTTTCTCTGCTTGAGTACACCTTTCTCAAGTTTTATTTGATCTTATGATCTCCAAGAGCTGTTATCTGAGCTATAATTATCCTGCTTCAAAAAAAAAAAAAAAAAAGAACTGTTAATGAAATTACACATTATACCTATTGACACATTCCAACAGCCAATCAACCCTGAATTGTATTGCAGAGTCAGTCATACAATTACTGCATGATAACAGGAAATGCCTGAGAGGCTAAGCAGTGATTTTTCTTTTCCACACCACCAACAGTGTTTCCATAAACAGGCATCAACTAACTGAACAGAGAAAATAAAACAGATATTGAAATTTTTTTTTTTTAAAAAAAGGATAAATCCTTTGATATGTAAAAGGTCTTACCGAAGAAATAATGTAAGATCAATAGAACTGGTAAAAGAAGCAATTATGTTGGCTGTGAAAACGATCTCCCAGGGCATCAACACAAAATAAATGTTGATACTATTAACAAGCTTCTTCCTGTGCTGATGACGAGCCTTGCTCATGTTCAAGTTTTTCATCCCCCTCTCACCCCTGCGCTGCCATGATAATTTTGGAGTTTCCCACTACCTACAAGAAAATACATGAAATTGCCTTTTTCCTACAGACTGATAATGTGACCCACGCTAATCCAGGTGAAATTCACTTCACTAAATGTTCATATGCATGCAAATAACCAGTCGATTTTAATAACAGCATAAGCCTCTTCACATAATAAAGAAAAATAAAAAGCGGATGCTTGCTTGCCAATAAGGTAAAATCATGGTCACGCAAAATGTCAGTTCATTGCACAATACATCCCGAAGAAAAAAAAAAAGGGATGATTTAGCATTGTTTATTCCAACTAAAATCATCAGAGGGTGGAAGAAATTACACTTTAAGCTGAAGGTTCTTTACACAAGACTAGGAAATCTAACATAATTTTTTTGTGAGAATTGATCATAATCATCACGAGCTGTTTGCAGTGTTTATGTTGTGAAAATTTGTCCAGTCATTCTGTCATAGACCACAACAATTAATCATTTCAAGCTCATAGGATTTTTCTTTAATTGTAGACTTGTATAACACGAGCTGTTTTAAAGCATGCGATGGTATGATCATTTCAGTTGCCTCCTTGCTCTAGTTCAAACTAGCATACTCTTGTATTCATCTATGAATTCAAAAATACCGGCCAGTCTAAGATGGATGTAGTAGCAGCAGCAATGGTAATGTTAACAGACAGCCCCATCTCTAAAGCATGCATTAATATCATCAACTTGAAAAGAACATGCCATGACATTTGTTCAAAGAATAAACTTACCTTGCATTGTCATCCCATGAGATTCTGAACCGATTCATTACAAAAATCATAGCTGATGACAAGAACCATTTATCTGCATGACCCTTGTTTATGCCCATGGTACATTAGCCATGGAGTCCAGCACATCAGCCTCATCAGAAAATTAAGTGTCCAACATATTCTTTGATTCGTTTGAGTTCTTGATTAGCTTGAATTTGCATGTCCATATTGGTACAATGGGTGCCAAATTGGAAAAGATAGCACATAACTTTCATAATACAGGGTATGCAGGTACAGAGCTATTTTCACACATATCAAATGCCAAATAGTGATCTAATCAGAGTCTTAATTATCTCCTAAAAAAATGCTTCCCAATACATAACTTGCAATGAGAATGTTTAATGCCCCCTTATATATGCCGCTTGAAAGATGCAGATAGTAACAGTTTCATTGAATGTGGTTTCCGAGAAAGGCATTTCTGTTTGGTTCAATCCATAGTAAACTTCTGCATTACAAATGTAAGAAATTCTTCAAGTTTAAAGGCTAATATTTCTCAAATGCATAGTTGAAAATGCAGTCATAAATGATGGCATGAGGATAAAGCATGCAAATGAAAAATCCATCTAAGAATATTGAATTAAATACCACAAATACAAGTTGGAGAGTTCTGCAAGTCAAGTCTGGCATAGTTGCATGGAAATTCATTTTGTTGTAGTGATGTACTAATAGCAGCGATTTGTGTGGGCAGATTTTTTTTTATTTTGAATACTAGATTTGATATTCTTTTCATCAACATGCTAGGCTATTAGATTTTCCCTCTACTTTTCACCAATGTGCTAGAAAGGATAATCTTACTGGGGTTTTATCCTCAGCATGAAATCAGTGATTGATCGATACAACAAGTCAAAAGAGGAACATCACCAAGCATTAAGTTCAACCTCAGAAGTCAAGGTATCCTCCTTCCTAAGCACTAGCTTTTTTTTTCCAAAAAGATATTCTGGATTTGCATTTTATATTTGCAAAATAAGTTGATAGCATAACATTCTGCGAGTAGTATTACAGATGTGATATTCTGCCATTGCTGGTTGGTCCATGATCAAGTAATATTTTTTTAAAAAAGAAAAAAGTGCATAAACCTATTTACAACTGGAACTAAAAACTATGCATCTTCCCAGTAGCAAGCAAAGTAGGAACTTCAGTGCCATGAAATGGGAATAATAAAATGGAGTACCAGTATAAGACTGACAAACTTAACACTATGCAGCACTCCAGCAAAATGAAATACTGATCACATCAGCAAGTATAAGGACGTTTCTAACACTAATTATATGGAGAGGAACTCATTTTTCAAGCAATGACCAGGAGGGGCAATGAAAACCCTTGGTCTACACATTCAATGAATGCAAAAGACCAAAGAGAATCACAATCAGGCCACAAATGTCTTCCCTAAGAAAGCTGTAATCTATATGCACCCATGTTCACATATTCACAATCCAAAAGCTCAAACAGAGTTAGAGACAGAAAAGAAAGAAAATAGTAGTGGTTTTACCTAGCACAAGCCTTGAACTTGCCCTGTAGCATGTAGCATGTGCGAGAAACATTGAAACATGGCTAGCATACAGTGCATGGCATATGTCAGAGGCTACTATAATAGGTACATCTATGCAAAATCATAAATAAAACATAATGTAGAATCCCATTTTAGATTGAATGCCTCTACAAGACAATACTCCTAAAATACCAACATAATTCGTGGAAGAGCAATGGATGAAAAAGACAAAATATACCATTAGAGGGTACTTACCATGCCAAAATCATTATCCTAAGATTGAATTCAATGTGGCCATTTAGCAAATCTGACTTTTGACAAGCACAATAATTATAATTAAATGAAAACTAGCTCAATGTTAGCATGCAAACAAAACCAAGTATGATAAATGAGTAACAGCTATATATATATATATATATATATATATTAACCATGCGAACAAAATCTTCTAGATACACCAAATTCATTTACCAAAGTTTCACTGAAGGAAAGGCCCATCTAGACTTTTAGACTAGCATGCATGGACTGGTGTATGAATTTGCAAAAAAATTAGGAAATGCTATCATATTCATTCTGCTATTTTGGATTTTTTCTGCTTAGAAACCTTTTATCTTACAGTTGTGGGTCTTCAAGACACATCAAGCAGGACTACTGCTACCAGGGATGACTGCATTTTAGCATCTAAACACATTTTGTTTGACAGGGAGGAAAATACAAAGATAAGATTTTCAAATTCAAGGCGAAATGCCAGAATTGCAGTTTTATCATCTTGCGTGCTGGGTTATGTTCTTTCTGGTGGCAAAAAGCCACAGACGATCATTGCTATTCACACATGATAAATTTTAACAATGACAAATTTAAGGTATATTTCATCACAAACAGAAACTGCACACCATTCACATTTATGTTATCATGATCCCAAAAACAATTAACGTATATTATGAAATCAACAAATCAACCACAGATGAAGGACTAAGAGTGTCATAGGAACAACAGTTACTTGGCAACAAACCAAATATCCTATAAAGCTATGGAGGCCACTTGATGGTGCTAACACAAAATTTCACCATGGTAGGCGGAAATTGTGCGTAAAAAAGTTCTACAAGGACTAACAGCATGTTGAGTACAGTATCAAAAAATACAAGGACAACAATACAATCCTAAACAAAAACAGCCAAGTGTCAGATAGTGCTTGTTGTCCTTAGTTCACCATGGATGCCAGGTGAAACAAACGGACACAACCAAGGCAGGTTTCTTAGCATGTGAAATCTAACAATGAAACCTGCCCCCAGCTAGGGTTAAATGAAAGACAGAATATGCTCTGGCTAGGGTTTATATTAAAGACAAGGGAACCTGCCAACCAACAGAGAACAGGCTCAAATACAGATAGCAATCATGGGTTATTCTACATGTCCAATCAACTCACAACTACTTGCCTTCATCTATTCTGCTAACTATTGTTGGTACAGTCAATATCAAATGAGTATCATGGAGAAAATAGTTCCTCACTTTCAATTATCTGCTAATCATTATTCCCAGTCTTAGCATTTTTACAGGTTGATCCCTGCATCTATATCGGACCAGATCCCAAAACCAACATTCTTTTCATGATAAAAGAATGGTATGCTAGCCCAAATACTTATATCTGTATTTCTACCCATGTCAATAACACTCACTTCCTAGACAATAATTTATAACCATCTCAGTGTAAATAAAGCGAAACAATTTTGAGGCTGTTGTAATTTTACAGAATCAATCGATCACCTTTTACTTACTTTACATATGAAAGAAGTATGTGTTTGTGTGTGTGTGTGTGGATGTGATGTTAGGACATCATTCACATATCTTTGATGAGGAATGTTGAGTCACATCCAAGTAGTTAGCGTATCATGTGATTTGTCCCTGAGTACTCATTATGGGCCAAATGCATAGTTGATTTGTCTAATTCAAGAAAGGGTTGAGAATGCATCAGTTCTTTATACAGACAGTTAATTATCCCTGCTAGGGCTGTAGTTAAATAAGGGCCTAAATTAAGTTAGTAGATAAACACACATTGCATCTCACATTTCCCCAATGAGAAGAGCTATTCGATAACATCCGTGGATCACAAGGTAAGAGATAGCTCATATGTCCGTGAATAGATTCTACAACTAGTCTGTTGTTATATCCATCAAAGAGTTCTCAGGCAACATAGGATTGGTCAAAAGGAAAGACATCTGAGGTTCTTTAGAAACACTGCATGGAACCAGTTTTTCCCCATAGGTATATAGTTTCAAACTTCCATCCTCCCTCATTGTCTAGAGAAGACAGTATCAGACTGCATGTGATAGTCAACTTGAACAACAACCACTATATCAATCCCTAATCTTTCACATTCAGACAGTCCATATTCATGATCTAAACACGACTTGACGAATTGCATCTACTCATTTGCTTTGCTTTTACAATAGAGCAACCAAAATAAACTAAGCATTGAAAACAAATTGTTAACTAGTTGTCACCGCGTATTCATCCTCTTTTCACTTCATCTTTACAAATCAATATCAGAATATCTGCCAAAGACTTAGTAGCAGTCTACAAGGTCCTTTTGGCAATAGAAAGAGCAAGAGGTATATTACTACTCTGTTAGTGTCCATAACAACTTTCATATTCTACTAATACTGATTCCATCAAACTCCACTCACAAAAGCATTCTTAACTCTCTTATCCAGGCTTCTCTGTTTCAATGCATTACAGGAGACTTAGCTGGTTTAACAACTCTCACAAAAACCTCTCAACCAACAGCTTCCTCATCATTGCTCCTAATTAGACCAACATACCTAACCACTTGGGTGTGTGATTTGTTAGAGGCCATAATCACAACAATAAGGCATAAAGACAATAATTTCATTTTAATTGCTTGGTATTATTACTCAATAGAGGCCAAATCATATCAATTCAAAAGTAATAAGACAAAATTGACACCAACACAAGGCAACAAACGCCAAAATTTCATTTTTTTTTTCAATGATTATTCTAGCATCTCGTCATTCTTTCACTTTCTGTTACTTCAACAATTGAGGAAAGCTTACAAAGTCATCCCAGGCTAGATGTATGCCAATTACAAAATTAAAACCAATCACTTAAATAGAACTAAAGTGAAATCAATCTTTACGAAAATTCAACAAAATAACAGTTTTATCCCATGTTTTCATTGCCACTCTACATCCATTTTTAATTGCAGTTCACACACTCACGCCTTCCCAATATCCCTAATTACTTGAAGGATCAATCATTTGTCAAAGTCTCCCAAAGCAAGCATTTCATTTAATTTCCTAAAGGCTTTCAACACGTTCACATTTTTAATTAAATAATATTATAGTGATAATACAACACATGCAACAGTTGTCTCTACAAGCACGTCCAATATAAGTGGCACCTATATCAAAGGAAATAACGATATCATTCTATCAATAAAAACCACAATTCACACAAATGTCAAGACTAGTATTCACTTTATCAATAATTAAAGATGTATTGATGCACCTAGATTTATTGGAGATAATGTCATTTTTGTCAGAAAAATCTATTGGAAAAATAATATAAAACAATAAAAAATTCGTGAAAAACTTAGATGGATATAAATTTACCTTTAAGCCAAAAAACAATTTTAATGCCAACATTTAATGACCATGGAGATACATAAGAGACATTCATACAACATTAACAAATTTAATATGACCTTAATACACAAAAATTAAGTATATGTTGACAAAACATATTGAAATAATATACAATAAATACACAAGTTTTGACCGATTTCAAAAGGTTATAGATAAGGGAAGAAATGCGCAGAGGAGGAGGAAGGGGGTTGTTGGAGATGGTGTTTCGGATAACAACTCTAACATTATCAATGAAATTCAGAATAGATGAAAATATCGATTTTCTATAAGATAATTTATTGGCAACCTGAAAGGGTAGATTAAGACTTAACTTGTGCCAACCAATGACGAGACTACCATACACCTAAGGCATACTTGTGCCACCAACAAGAAAACATACTAGCAGGAGACACATTGGCCTCCCAGAATTCAAGAATGGTATACTCAAAATCATCCCTTGTTGCTACTAAAGAACTTCCTTAAATTTATTATTAAACACAACCAATAGAAATTGAAACTATTGAAGAACATGCTGCCAGCATTTCACGTGCAATGTGTTACTTATATATAGATGTAATTCGATGCACTGATTAATGAAGAACAAATATATCATTATTCACTGACATTTCTTCAACACCAATAAACAGAAAATTATAAATGACCTGTGATTTGCATTGGATGCCCCAGCTACAAATGTTTTGCAGCATGAAACTGATGAATATAAACAATATGCCAATATGGCTCAGTTGTATGTTTCAACATAGCACAAAGCATTTGACCTTATGTTGCACAGACTAACACTGCTGATCGTGTTTGCTAGTTTTGGCAAAGGGAGGCAACAAACTTGAGGCAACAACTACAACTCCTCCAAGAAAATCATCGGTATCATCTTTCAATCCACTACTCTTTTTGCTTTCATAAATTAGGTCCAAAAGGTTATAAATAACAGATGTTCACTATAATATGAGATTTGAGAAAGTCTAAAAAATAAACAATTCTTTCTAATGGATTTTTCCTTGTACAACTTTGATAATTCATAAGAGGACATTGAATACAATGCAATAAAAGTTCCTTGCCAATTGCCTCCAGTTGATATCAAATCAATATGATGTTTAATTGCCTAATTCAAGGTTTGATGCATGCTTCAAGTGATCAAAACATAAATTAACTTCATGTGTGGTTTACGTGTCTTTTATTTAGTTTATTTGAATTTTCATTTATGCAAAGGTAAATTAAGGTTTTATTCTACATACCAGTATTTGACAAATAAGGTAGCCTGTATTAGAGTTTTCAGTTGTCAGTAAATAGAGAACTCGATTATTCCTCTCTTGTTTTCAATTTTTCCACTCATTTCATCATGCTGCACTTCTGCATTAATTTCTTCTTCTTCCTCACTCCTCTTTGAAAGAATCTTTCTTCTCCTTTATTCTCTTTTATCCTACAACAATTTGAATCAGAGCCAAAAACGTAGTATCTATACAACTTCAACAATCTACTACCTCCATCACACATTAAGATCTTTGGTTTGCCACCCACGTTAGCAATTCCACTCCTTCACTAGCATCACCGGTCATCAACCATCCACAACTGTGCTCACCTTCACGCCATCTATATCCAATCCCTTAGATGTTTCTATTGAAATATCATCCTCATACTGCCTTTCCAATTCCACTGGCATGACCACAAAGAAAGCCATCATCTCAGCCACATGGATCACAAGAAATGAATAACAAATCGCAACCCTTTTTCAGTACCTGTCTCTCTTTGCTCTGACAATCACTAGTCAACAGTTATCCATAAATGTACTCACCTTCACATCTATATCAGATCCTCAAGTCTTCCTTTTGCTGCCATTCCAATGCTCATGGCATAATGACCATGAAGCCATCATCTCAGCCTCATCTATCACAAGAAGCAAATCAGAAATAGCAACCCATTTTCTGCAACAGTCCCTCATAGCTCAAGAGCACAAAACGAATCTAATGTGATTTGCAATATACCTAGAATGTACATATAAAGACAAAGAATAATAAAAATCAGACTAACAAACCAGCAGTAAAATCTTCAGTGCAACTCAGAGAGGTTAATATCATCTTTATATTGTGATCATAACAATTACAGACAACTGATGGGAGAAGAACTTTCTGGCTTGAACGTAAAGGAACTGCAAAATCTAGAAAACCAATTGGAAATGAGTTTGCGTGGCGTCCGAATGAAGAAGGTAAAGTTTCAGTCTAATCCACTTGTTTTCCCTTTATTTCATCAAATTAAGTATATGACAAACACGTTTTACTGATTTCTTCAACTTTTTCAGGATCAGCTTTTAACCAATGAAATTCAGGAACTAAAACGAAAGGTCTGTTAAAAGCAGCAGCTACCATTTATTATATTTCTCAAAGATCAAGATATTCTTCAATTAGCTAACTTTGACTGAGTCATTCGCAGGGGAATCTCATTCACCAAGAGAACATGGAACTATATAAGAAGGTAAACCTACTTTTTATCAGGAAAAAACTGAATTGTATGAGGTATTCATATGGACAAATAATACCAACTCAAAAATACAAAATTGACTTTTCAAACAAAGTGCCTTATTTCCTCAAAATTACTCTTTGGATACATAGATTTGTGCACTAGATAGCTTCCTAATGAACTTGAGTATGCCAGGTTTATGCTACTCGAGAATTAAATGGAGTGCACCACAATCCCTTCCTGCCAAATGGATTTACGGCAGGAGACGATTTGCATGCACCCATCCACCTCCAACTAAGCCAGCCTGAACAACAAAGCTATGAGCCACCAGCAAGGGCAGTGAAACTGGGGTAACTTTTCCTATTCTCCAGTACTATTGAAATATTAACCAAATCAATATTCTTACCATTTTAATTTTCACCCCTGAAATGTCCTTGACAAATTGCAGCAGACTCCAGCTGCAATAACATAGCAGAATCATGAATCGTGCAATGACATAACAAGGCCAGCCAGCCAGCCATCAGTAGCAAGCTAATGGCTACACCACTTCTCTACTTGCAGTAAGTACAGGATTGTAATATCCAGCAAAATCAACTTCAAGCTAAACATCCTTCAGCTATGGTGTGACATGATTAAAGGAACCAGCGATCTGTGTAAAGCCATGTAGCAATAATAAAGCACAAACCATGCCTATTTCTTCGTCAGCTGGGAATTCTCTTCCCATAAAAATTACTTCTGACTGTACCACTGGGATTAATATTTGTATTCGTGTGGAACGTATAAATTAAACATTTGACTTCAAAACATGCCATTTTAGTTCAACAATGACATGCATCTGTATACATAACAGGTACATCTTCGATATCGAAGAAAAACAAAAACAAAAACAAAACAAACTTCTAGGGTTTCTCTCTCCCCCTCATTTTTCTTTTTTTGTTGCATGTGGGTTGGGAGGGGGTAGAGGATGGGAAAAACAGGGCATTAAAGTAATGATTATGGGGAGCATGCCCTGCTAGTTGTGTCATACAGGTAAATTATTGCTTTTCAAATAGTATTGTTTTGTCGCAACACATCACTGCTTTTGTTTCCCACCTTCTACAGAAACACATGTACAATATGAATAAGCAATACTAAGGACTTCATAAACATCAAATAATCACCACAAAACCAAAGCTACAATAAGATCCGGAGTACCATACTTAATCACATCATCCATGAGTTAGGAACCATTATTATAGTATCCATGTTCAAGAAATGATATCAAGAATTACAACCCATGACATGAATCAAAAAAAGATGAAATTTAAATCATGGACTAAACGAAAAGGATCATATCTACCATCGTGCTTTTATCAGGGAAACAAAAGACCAGTAAGAATCACCAGAAAAAATATGATTTACAAAGAAAAAATCTAATCCCATTCTTCAGGTGGCAATGCCTAAAGACAAAGGTAGAAGATGTCAATCACATAGAATACAACGAAAAGAATGGGGTTGCCAAGGTTACTAGGTTATGTAAAGAAAAGAACAATGTAAGCCTTGAGACTGTTTCCCTAACAAAAGCATTAATAGATCGATGCA
>JAYJMB010009830.1:14776-49889 GCA_036873735.1 Pouteria campechiana
ATCGATGCAGAATGTTATAGTCCAAGATGTGGATTCGCTTCAGGATGACAGGTGAGTAAATTTCCAGTTAGAAGTACAGAAAGGCATACATATGTTTGTAAAGATCATCTCCAAAACCTGAAGAGGATCATTCCACCAAAGCCCATAAAGGCTGGTTAAGAAGGAGATGAGCCCACCTCATCCATGTCCAGACATCCTGATATGGAAGACAAACAGTAAGTTTTAACAAAAACTGATACATATAAAAGGTCCAATTAACAGAAAAGGAGGATCAATGTCATATGAAGCAACTGTACATAAACATGAGGTCAATGAAGAGACTGAATTGATATATCCCACAGATTAAAAGCCTGAACTTAAGTATTCTCATCTATTTGAAAGTTGTGCTGTAGATTCAACTTTTAATATTAAGAAGATCATATAAAAGTCAAATAATCAGGAAAATAAATATTCAAGGCAGAAATTTTAGGTAAAACATTAAAATAATTGCAAGCATACCTCAGCATCTTTCCAATAACATCACAATCAGCATAAGGAAGATACAACACTCATAGTCCCGTGATTGTTCAAGAAATACAGACTATTTGCCACCCTTCACATTATGAAAATTAATTAAACCATACTACCATGAAAATAAACAAACAAATAAAACTATATGATACCATGAGAATAAATAAATAAATAAAGTTACATGAGAGACCATCTCAAATGCACAGGGTAGATGTAGAATTTTCAGAATCATTAGCTCAAAGAGCCCTTAGCAATTCCACTAGATTCTGATTCGAAACTACATTCAAGCACTGTGCGCAACCTTGCATTTTGATCAGTGGAACACTTGAAAATCTTAATACATTACAAGATGAAGTAGGTAGCTAAAAATTCTTAGAAATGAAATAGCAAGAAGCTAACCACTTGATATGTAACAGGATTGTAGTAATGCACAGAATGAGGAACTTGCAGTGCACTTGAGTTACACATTACCAGATGAAGTAGGTAGCTAAGAATTCTTAAAAAAGAAATAGCAAGAAGCTAACCACTTGAGATGTAACAGGATTGTAGTAATGCACAAAATGAGAAACCTGCAGTCACTTTAGCTATATTTTAAATCGACGCATGGGGAGTATGAATATTGCAATGATGGCACAAAATAAGAATTGGAAATCTATAGAACCTGGATGAGACATTATGCTAGATTCTAACCTGACACTAACATCCAACAACATTTTGATCAGTGGAGTAATTATTCTTAGAGTAAGCATAATTTCAGAAATGCATTCGGACATGATAATAATAGTACAAGAAATGTGTAAGAAGATAAACATTTAAGCCCTGTCGTGATTGCATAAAATGAAGAGTTGACAATCTCACAGACGGGAAATCTTATGTATAAACTAATTCTACCAAAAAACCTCAGTTATGGATCAAAACATAGCAGCAGCTCAATTCTTCTCATGAAAGTTTTTTGGTCCCTGTCTATTTGGACACACACAAATGATGTGCGCGCATGCGTAGACACACACACACACATTTGGTGTTGGTGCAAATATCATCAACAAATGTAGAAAGAACAAAATAAGACTTAAATACTAAGCAAAATTTCAAGATCAAAGCACCAAACCAAACTTTTCAAGTGGGCACTCACCATTTCCAGCTTAACAACAAATGAAAAATCTCAGCCTATAATCATTATTCAAACAAAGTTTTGTCATATGGCTTATTGAGCCTGCTCAGAAAACCAAAGTTTTCAAATATATTTGAGATCATGGATAAACTTTGTTAGAATAAGAGAACAAAGATTATGATCATCACACCAACAACAATGACAGAATCTATGGCAAACATTTTAGAAGCAAGTCCACTTAATAGATATGGCTTGTATCTACAAAGACAAGACACTTCCATCGATCATTAAACAAATAAACAAACGCATCTTAAAATGCCTTCTCCAATGCCTAATTAGCCAAGACAAGGCTGCTTCTATTTGTTTAGCAAGTCCACTTAATAGTCATGGCTTGTACCTACAAAGCACAGTTCCATCGATCATTAAACAAATAAACAAAATGCACCTTACAATGCATTTTCCTATGCCTAATTAGCCAAGACAAGGCAGCTTCCATTTGTTTGGCTGATGCTGACTACTGATGAAGCGATTCTTGAACAGTTGGGAATGGACAAGACAATGAGTTCCACAGAAACATTGATAGGAGGAGAAATATAAATACAGAAGATGAGATTAAGAGGAGTAGAGCACAAGCTATGAACAGCAAGAGGTGTATCATCTACAACAATATTAAATCTTAAATGTGCCAACGTACAATCCATTTCATGCAACAACATGGGGGGTATTTTGGAAGATTGTTTCCTCATTCTGAAATTTCAAACCAAAAGACCTCTAAGTTCTATCCTTCCAGATGCCAGCCACTTACTGCTCCAATTGACTGCAATAGCAATGGAAATGCTGAACCATTATGGCACCCAACTGTAGTTTTAGATGAAGAGAAAAGCAGGACAACATTCAAAAAATATGCATATGAAGATGAAACTTCTTTCTGTGAGATCAAGTAACCAGGTACATATCGATGTTGCTAAAAAATTCCGTACAGGTCTTTCGTGAGCAAAAATGACTGGATCATGCCAAATCAGTAACTATAAGCAGAACCAATGGCTGTCCCAGTACAGACATCAGCAAAAAAGCAATACAATACAAAGCATATCTACACCAATTATTTCAACTTTTAGGTAAGCCAAGCATGGTCACATGCCTAAGAAATATGCCCGGGTCAGTTCATAAGCTTCACAAGCTAGCCTATCCTATTAAGCCATGCCGAATTCACAACCTCTTTCGTAAACCTAAAGCTAAAATTCATATCCAAGCTTTCGCACAAATTCTGGCCAAAATCCCCTTTTCTCTTGGATTTATTTTTGTATTTCGTCTGTTGCAAGCAAGAAAATAATGGCTTTTCTATTTATTTTTTTTTATGAGTAAGACAAGTAATGCTACACAGGGGCAATGTCATAAGTCAAATATAGTCAAATTTAACTTTTAACACACCAGCATCATTAACACAAACCTTTAATACAAGTAATGAACAATATCCACAAGGCCAGGATTGATGATCAGATCATCAGTGCTCAACTACATTTTTCGTTATTATAATAACTTATGTTTTCTCGATTTCATGAACAAAAGAAACAGTAAAACAATTTTGAAGACTTTTTCCAAGAAAAATGGTACAGTCCATCACTACATCTTTTATCATCAAATGATTCCAACCTTATGTTGTTTGTATGACTTTCCACATCAGCGAAGAAATTAGAGAGCACCCTGTATTGATATTGGGGGTAAACCAGAAAATTACAAGCAGTCTAAGACCACATTCATAGCATTGTCCGCCTTCCATGAGAAAGAAAGGTAAGCACAAGCTGCTATAAGGATAAATTGTTCTTTGATAAATCATTCTTCTATCAAACCAAACTTGCATATGCTTCTTAAAGTAAACAAGGAACACATGGAAGTTCAAAGATGAAACTCATGCTAAAGTACTAGAGAAATTAAATTTCAAAAGCTTCCAAAATACATTTGGAAAATGAGTCCATTTTCCTTCATTCAAAATCAATGCCCTAGAAACGCACCTCCCCCCACCACCCTGCCCCCCCTCCCCCCCACACACACCAAAAACCAAAAAAATCCAAACTTATAGAGCACCTACTAAATAGTCGTTTTAACTATGACACCATATTAATCCTTTAGATATACAAAAAACCATGACAAGGAGAGGACAGATTCAAGGGATTAGGAAAGGAGTTTTCAAACTTTCTTACCTTTCAACCAAGGTGCAGTCAAATTAAGATGCTTATGTAGCAAGACATGAAGAGATGAAATCAGGAATGGATTCAAGAATTGGTCTATTAGGGAATTAGGTAAAGAGGAAGAAGTAGAGGAAACGGGGCAAAAAGAGTTGACAGGTTGAGGGTAATGATTGGTAATAATGTACATAAAAATAAAATAGACAAACCGTTTGAATAAGATAGGATGCTATGACTGAAAATAAACGTAATGAAAGGAAAAAAAAAAAAAAAAAGACATTGTTAAGTAGTTGGATGCTCCATTAAAAAAGGGAGGTGCACAAGCGATGAAAAGAGATTTCAAACCCCTTCTCCCATTACCAAACACACCCATGAGGAATTCAGCAAGGACCATTAGAAAAATACACTTCGATGGCATGGCCATGTCCAGCAAAGGCATAGGATAGTTTCTCGGCCATGTGCAACATAAGCATAGATTTGCATTCCTAAGTAGTAGTTTGGTTCATGAAGAAGCCATAAAGGCACATGGGTGAAGGTTGTCATTATATAGATGAGGACATAAGCCTTAAATAATCTATGATAGAGCAAAATCATACGAAAAGCCTTTTTCTACTATTTTTCCAACCCTTCTTCAATCCAAATTCACCCTTAGTCATAATTTCTAAAACATTTCCTATGGATCAGCGTACAATCTAACTAGAAACATTATTTTAAGCCATAAGGGACATGTATGTTTTTTAGAAAACTAGCTTTGATTTAGTGAAGTGCAAGATGTGCCTTTCTCATTCATAATCTCAACAAAAACATAAGGATTCTTCCTCAAAATTTTTTAATATAACAGAGTTTTCAAGGCTGAAATAGAAATACCATATGGACAAAATTATGACTACTAATAAGAAGTATTAATGATATAATCAACAAAGTTTTGCAAATAAATTCCCAATAAATTGGTAAGAATTAATTTTATTATTATTTATGGATATAAGCACCATTAAAGAGGGGATCTAAAAAAAGAGTTGAAAGCTCCCTTTCTTTCTCCCCATTAGTTTAATGTCACAATTACCAACTTTCAACTGCTAATAATAACCATATTTTTGCACATTATTCCCCATAATTCTTCCAAATATTTAAATATTTCTATTTTATTTTTCATTTATGGCTATTTTATATTTATTTATGACCATGTCACACCATGTCTTGCTGACATGGCTATCTACCCTTTTACAAATTTCGTAAAGATTCTACCTATTTCTTAACCCTTACATATCTATTACCACTAAAGAAAAAAACTACAAACTTGTAAGAACTCTTAAATAAATGAGTTAATTGCCAACTCCAAAGACTATTTTTTGTCATTTTAACAGGCTAAGCGATCTGCCGAAGCTGTGGGATGTAAAAATGCATCAGTAGGGGAGCGTTCCGCTTAGATGGAAGCTCACGCGCGAGCAGGTGTGGACGAAGCAGAAGCAAGAATGTTGGCTTGAGTAACGCATTTTGGCATTTTTTTAGTACTAATTGTCAACAATAAATTTCAATACTAACACTAATCAATACAACTTACATTCCCTACTTCCTAATATGATATAATAGTAAAGTAATCATCATCTCAAATAACACTAAGGTTTAAGCTTTTCACTAACAATGAAAATTTTCATCCTCAATATTAATTAGGTCATCAATCAGAATGATTATAGAATTATTGGCATAAAATCATGAAGCAGTATAGAATTTTAATGCCATAAATGGATTCTTCCAAGCTACCAGTTGATCTTAAAAGGAGAATAGTCAAGTAGTAACACATGCCAATGAAGTAACCATGCTGGCCAAAAATACTCCAAAGAGCCTTTAAATCTTGAGATACCAGCTACAACTAATTCTTAAAGTTTTAGATATAGTTGGCACACATTCAAAACCATTTACCTCAAACTCCAAACGTTGTCTTGCATTTTCATCAATAGCCTATTTTTACTTCTACATTCAAAATCAAATAACAGATACATTTCCCATGGATTACAAAATTCAAGGGCTAAAGTAATAGAGGGTGAAACTTTCCAAATTTGCAAATGGCAATTTCTTATTATCAGAAGAGAAAAAAAAAAGATTTCACGAAAACTAAGTCCCCAAATTCTGGGCTTCAAGCATTACCACAACAAAGCCTATGACCTTTGGGAAAGGGGGTGGAAGAGGAGGGGAAATCAAAATGAAAATGGAAGTGAGAGAAAAAGAGAGGGAATGATGTCATGCCACAGGGATGATGAGTAGAAAGAGAGAGAACAATGCTGGAATAAATAGGATTTTTGAACGAAAGTATGGGAGATAACAATTGAGAATGTAAGTAATAATAAGAAAAAGTTGGGTTGTTAGGCTAAAAGATGACACATCACAGCGGAAAAGAAGGCTAAATGAGTGGAATACTTTTCTATCTCTTTTTCCATTTCCCAAAGGGTGCCTTAATTACAGAGGCAACTTTCAAGGATTTAAGGTCCAACATACTTCATTCTTTTTTTACATGTTTTATACAACTAAAGCTAAAATAACTGGAGCAGAAATCTGATCTACCAACCACCAACAGATACAGCAATGTCAAGCACTTTAAGAAAGTCTATGTTCCTAAGATAAATGCCAAAGCTAGAATGAAAGTTTTGGTGAAAGAGGCTTTAAAGGAAAAGCAAGCTGAAAAGGAAATTCAGTAATGAGCCATCACCCCATAGAACTAAGCAAATTAAAACATGCCAAGAAAATTAGAATGAATTACATGAAACTTTCAAGGATCATATAGCTTGCATTTGATAATCCTTCCCAACCGAAGTCAACACAGCGAGCCTTTTTAAGCAAATCATGTGTTAAACAATGTAATGCAGCATGCGTTAAAGTAGCATCCAGTTTCATCACTTTTTGTGCAAAAATACCTTCCCTCTAAACTTCTTTTTCACGAGTAAAATAAAATAAAAAAGGACACGTGGACCAGACGTCGATCCTTGTTTACCACTTATCAATTATTGAATATTATGAGCACATAAAATCACGAGAAAAAAGCACCAGAGATTGCACCTCGTGTCGTTGAGAAGCTGGACACTGCAAGGCTAAAATGCCTAAACAACCTGCAAGAATTCTCGGTGTCATAATAAGCTTCAAACTACAATAATAGCTTATCACAGTGATCAGAAGAAAAGCGATGGATGTTGGCACGGCATTTCGACGTGTGCATCATCAGGATTCCTGACAATATCTTGCAAGGCGACAATAAAATATGCAGAAAAAAAAGAGAAGGAAAAATGCGATGCACGTTCAGAAAATGAACAATGAAAATAAAAAATAAAAAATGAATACGATTAAAATTAGTTTCAAACTTCCAGAAATTTGCGAGTACAGTGAAACGGGATTCCGTTTGCGATCATGTTCAAAGTCAAAATCACGAAATTAATAAAAATGTGAGAAACGCAGAAAAAACAGCAGAGCTGGCGACAAATGCTGCCGAAAATTTACCAGGCACCATGGAGAAATGAAACTCAAAACGATGAGCATTTTAAGTAAGCGTTTTCAGACAATCCGTCCTTCAGGCCTGAATATAACGCATTTCTGCAATGATCTAAGAAAAACGAAAGCGAAAAAACGCGGAGTTTGCTGCAAGCATTGAAAGCTGAAGAACGTGATTTCTAGCGATCGTGATTGGGAATCAGCGGCATCACCTACGCATGAAATGCAGATAAATCCCTCAGAAAACAGGAAATGCGAACCCTAGGGCAAAACTATAGGGAGAAAAATGGAATTGCAGGGCAGCAGCAGATCTATTTTCGAAAGGACTAGAATCATACCTTGAGAGAAACTAAGGCTACAGAAACGCAGGATGAAAAATATCTGAAGACGAACCGAGCTGCCCTGGACATTTTATAATCCGATACTCGTTTGATACTCTGCAGACCCCGCGACTTGATAAGCGAGCGCACCAATATGACTTTGTCGGAACTAAATAAAAAAGATAAATGATTCATATCCCGTGAGACAGGGTGGATATGCCCTCCTAAGCATCGAATCATATCTCTTGGATGACCCTCATCTTCTCGATGGTGGACATCTGCGCATTGGAAGGATGCTCTACCGGATATTTTCATTCCTTACATCTGCTAGACGTCCAACTATCAGAGATTTAGAACATTCTTTCAGCGGTTCGATTATTGTATTTGTGATTTATTTAGGATGAGATCCGCTGATTTGGACGGCTTCCTCCAGCGAATTCTAGACGCGTGCTTATGAACAATCTCGCCCTGCTAGAGCATCGGCATTTTTCAATTTTACACTGACAGTTGATGAGCTGATAGGAATCGCGCGAATATTTTAGACAAATGTAAAGAGGATGCAGCCGTCTTGCCAATTTAAGCGATCCAGACCGTTCATATGGTCGATTATATCAGTGAAAATAGTTTTAAAGCATTATTTAGGGGATAATTTTGTATGTAATAATAAAAAAAGATTTCTAACTTGTGGACCGTCCATGGCCCTTGCTGGGGAGGATGGTTTCACTTAAAGAATGTACGAGTTGTAATTCAACGGTCAATGGGGATGTTGGTTGGAATATATGGTGTGATTTCCCTTTCGACATAAGTTGTCGTATTTTCAGGTTGAGACTTTTGTAATTCATAGTCGCGCGTCTAAGCCAATCGTTTGAGAGCGGAGACAGGAGCGGGTGGCCCCACTCCATCTCCACGTCATCGATTTCTTGGCCCTCCAATCCACCGCTCCCATGGAGCAGCCTGCAATTCACCAAGGCGTTGTGGGAGCCGAAAGCCGCTGAGCTGAGTATTGTCCGAGTGGGAGAGAGGGCTGAAACGGTCGATCCAGGATGCTTCGGCTCCGCGCACCGGGCCACAAAGCAAGCCGCACAATTGTTCGAAAATTAGGTGTGAGGAAGGATATTCATTCCATTTAGATCCATCGAATTTTCTGACCGGACATAAAGTGGGAAAGATGGTGGCGATTCGAAATTTGCCGTGATCAACTGCTAAATAAAACAAACGAAATTTAACGACATAAATAATATATAGCGCGATGTCATTTATTACGTGGGAAAGAAAAGGCAAAATAAATATTTTTTTGCTAAAAAACAATAATTAGAAGTAAAAATATTATTGCATGTGAATATGTTATACGTTTTATTTTCAAAAATAAAATTTCTTTCCCACTACAACGTGGTTGGGGGCTTTTCTTTTTAGGTCACTAACTAGGCAAATTTATTTGTTGGGGATGAATGATTGAATACAAATTAATTTTAAATATAATTATCTTATTAAAATTACCTGCATGTCTTGAGATCTGCTTGGTGGAGCAAATGAAAATTTTTACCTAGTGGTAAAAAAAGTAAATCATGATGGGATGTGTGAAAAATGAGATTATAATAATAATTTTTTCCCAAGAAAAGACAAACTCCGATTGAAAACTTAAAAAAAAAAAGTGGTAAAAATATAAGATCAAAAAGATAGTATTCGAAAAACAAAACAAGTGTAAGAAATATAAAATAGTAATTGAAAATGAAGTAAATACAACTAATATGAAATGCCTTTTAAAATAAAGATATAGACAATAATGGAAAAAATTATACAAAAATACAAAAAAAAACATATGATCTATGAATGGTTGAATGCTATATCATTTAAAAAATAGGAAGAGAAAAAAAAATGTTTTCATACATTTTCTCATAAAAACTTTGTTTTCAAAAGGAAAAAGAGTTAAAAATCCTCTATTTATTCACATTATTAACTATATTTTGTTTAAAAATAAATTTATTTTATTCTTATTACATTGTTTAAAACCTTCTCATCAAGAATCAATAATTGAACTGATAAGTTGATCCACAATCTAACAAGTTCAACTATTTAGTTCAATTAGTGATTTAAAAAAATAAACTATAAATATTAATCCAAATATATAAATCTTGTATTATAATACTATACTACTTTAATTTATTTTTCATTCTATTAGTAATATTAAGATTTTGACCGGTTCGACTTTCGACCAGCCAGTCGATCCAGCTATGATGACAACGGTTTAAAATAAGTATCCCCTGTTTGAAGACTTTAATTTCCCTCGTATATTCAACTGTTCAAAATTTCTTTTTCTTTTTTTTTAACTAAACTTTTGTGACCCGTTTCTCCAGTTTAAAACCGAGCCTCGGTCATTTCAAAATGAGCAGTTGATTAAGTGCAGCCTAGTTGCTACAGAGACGGCACGCCCAAGTAAATTGGTCGCCTGACCGAGGCAGGCGAGCGAGAGAAGGAATCAGCCCTCAAGGAGCAGCCGAATCATTCCGGCAGAAAACGGCTAGTGTCCGCGGCAGCAACAGGCTCACGAGCTTTCCCACGTGGCGCGGAACGGTGAAACCACGGCGTTTAATATTTCCATCACTTGCCATTTAAAAGCGCGCTTTTCAGTCATCATATTTCTACGAACACCGTGCGGCCACGTAGCCAATATATTCACCGAGCATTTCTCCAAACCATCATCACAGCATTCGAGCGCGTGAGATGCAATAAAAGAATCTCAAAATGTTAATAAAAATAATTAAAAAAGGATCCAATATGTTTAAATCGTTTCATTAAAATTAGAAAAACTAAATATTCATTTAATTAAATTAAAAGGAAAAATATAATAAACATTTAATGAAATTAGAGGGAAAATTAAAAATTGGTGAAATAAATTTTTATATGTTAAAAATTATGAGTTTTCCGCCTGGAAATTAGTAATAAATAATAAATTTAAACATGAATTAACCATTTAAATTATCTTCATTTTAGTAACTGAATAAAAAATTTGAGCGCATCAAAAGTTTCCATGGCTGGTGTCGTGTGGAAGGTTGATGCGAGTGAGTTTGCATGCAACTCCTCAGCTGCTTCACGCAACTGATTTCCTTTCGAAGCAACACGTACAACGGTTGGTACAGTAAAGGAAGCAAGTAATTGACCGTAGAGTCCGCAGTCCACGTGTCGGCAGCCTAACCCGAGCTCTGGGTGCATAGCACTAGAAAGTTCCCAAAAATCCGACTGGTACACCTATGGTCGGAAACTCCTCGGCAGCTCCCCAGTTTTCGAGCTTGACGATCATCAGGTAAAAATATATATCTTACTCCCGAGAGGCGTTAAGCTCCATGCGCCTGCGCAAAGGTCCTGGAAAATAGGTGGCACTTTTCTGAAAAAAAAAAAATTTTAAATCCAGGTCCCCAATAAAAATCCTTGGTTTGTTCAGCTTCGCGCTGGAAACTTTTCGCATTTAAAAAAATAAATTGAGAAAAGACCAATGTTTAGCTTTATTAATGGTTTAGAGTGAATCTTTTATGCACTCAAGTGGTTGTTTTAAAATAAATAAATCCACAGACTCATAATGACAGCTGGTGAAGAGGCCAGGAAAATGATAAATTTTTCTGAAAATAAATGCAGCTTGTGGACACTTAAATTTTGAGCGTTCTTATAAAAATCAGTAACCATTTTCTCGTAATTGGAATTTTAGTTTGCACAATGGTAGGAGCATATATGATATATTATAAATTATTTATGCAAGTTAAAATTAAACTAGATATTAAATCCTTGCACGGATTGTATAATTTAAATGATTGACTACCGCATAGGTGCTACGTGGTCCTGTTAACCGCCATGGACCTTAAATTTGCCGACTAGCTCCTTTAAGCTACGATACATGTCATAAAAAAATTTAAAAAAGAAGAAGAAAAAAAAAAAGCAAAGGAAGTACCCAAGTTGGACACGGATCACCTGGGACTAGGGTGAATAGCGCTTTGGAAGCCAATCTCGTTCACGGAACTAGCATCGGACGCAACTGATGGCCATGTGTCTCGCAGCAAGGGAGCAAGAAATGGGTCGAAGCACACCTGATCGAGAACAATCTTTCAATAACGTTGCCGTCGACCAAGATAAGGCAACAGACGAAGACCGGCGCTCGTCAGTACTCGCGAGAAATGGGTCGAAGCACACCTGATCGAGAACAATCTTTCAAAGACGTCGCCGTCGATCAAGATATGGCGACAGAAGAAGACTGGAGCTCGCCAGTATTCGCGTTTCACGTGGCACCCTCACTTCCAGGCTTGCGAACGACAATCAACTAACATTAAGCCACGTGCGACACGTCTCATTCCCGTCGCATCCACGAGAATCAGATGTGGAAAGAGACACCTAATGGCGCAGATGAGGCCGAGTGATTACAAACGCGAGCATGCTCTGGCCCCATTTTAAGGCCATATTCAACGGATTTTAAATCCAAACGCAAATCTCAGAATATCCCACTAAAATTCCTGAGAGTGGCGAGGATTTCTACTAGGCGTCTTTGACATTCATATTGAGGCTTGAATGTTCTGGATGGCGCTACATCTGCCCAAACATACGACCGCGTTCTCTTTTTTGGACCATTCGTAAAGCGGGGGATGGAAGGCGGCCTCAGGAGCCGTGGACGATCCCGAGCGTCCAGTGCCTGCGATTACATGGATGAAAAGCCTCTAGCGAGATTCGGATGCCATGCATCATCTGTATCTTTGGCGTTTCGATGAATTCAAGAGTCAGCGCGATTTGGACAGCCTGGATTGGCTTGAGAGCGCGGCAGATGTAGGGTAGATATGCCGCCGACACGTGGTGCAGCAGACGGCCCTCCAGACAAAACGTCTAGATGCAACCCACCCAGCCTTCGCTGCTTTGCTTTTCCGCCATGGAAGGAATCCTCATTCCTGGCAAAACATATCCCGCCTTCTTTTCCTAACAAATCCGAGCACTAGTTTACGTCATGAGTGGAGGTGGTAGCCCACGGTACTCACTACTCTGATGGTGACGGGGTTATCTACTTTTCTCCTTAGATGCGGCAAGCATAAAGCACGGCGAATATCCAATATTAATCACATTGGAGTTGCCAATGCTAACGCAGATAATCTGAAGTTTTAACTATATAAAGCATAGGTCAAAGGGTCTAGAGAAGGAGGATTATCAAACGCATTTTTGTAACTTTGATAGACTTAGATTTTTTTATTTTTTATTTTTTATTTTTGCTTTTATAAATATGTCATAAGCATTTTTGAGACTTCACTGAAGTCAATAACTTATTTAAATAATAACAATGCTCTACATGACTTAACATTTAATTGATTTTATGTGGCTTTCATTGCCATTTGAAATTGTATGCTAAGAACTTCATTTGAATAAAATACTTTAAGTCAGATAAAAGGAAACATCTAGTAGATAATCGGCTAACTTCTAGTTAGTCCAAATAATGCACCATGTATTATTCGGCAAGGATTTATCCTATAATTCTATTTTACGTTGACATGCATTTTGAAGATAATGTTTAAGGATCTCATCCGTATATATATTTTAAAAAATAAATCGATTTCTTCGGTTTTCTCCAATAATTCCCATCAATTACTTTGATTTTATTGAGTCAACCTCATCATTGTTGCTAAAACTCATCAGGAAACTGCATTCTTATACGATTTTTGTAAGATCCTCGATGTAGATTCTCTGTGTATGGATGAAATAATAAATCATCGCATTGTAAAATTTAAACAATGTTAACCTTGTAAGAATGTTAACGGGAAGACTTATCCCCTTTATTTGTCGTGGGAGGTTTTGGGAGATGCATTGCAAAATAGATGTTTACAAAGGCTTTGTTGGAATATAATACATCATGGGAAAGTGTAGTACCCCACCGACCCATATCACCCTCGGCCAAAGGTTGCTATATATTTATATATAAATGTGGTGACTGATGCAAAATTTTAAATAAAAAATTTGACAGCACTTTCCCCAAGATCGAGTGATGTGAAGGAAAAAGAATCATCTGTGCTGTGTACCTAATAAGCATTTTAACATTATAGCGTATAAAGACAACTAACGTCTATCATTTATATTGTTCTATCAAAATATAATTATATTTCATCAAAATATAATTACATTTCAAGTTTTCCAAATAAAATAACATCCCCACTATTCATAAACCACCGGGGGATTAGGTTCTCTATTTGTCCCTGCTTGAGCGCCAACTCCTATTGGGCTTTCTCGCTTGTCCTGTTGTTAAAAAAAAAATTGATAAAACAGCGTGTCCTAGCAAAGTCAGTAAGTGAAAAAATATTCAGAAATAACAATTTAAAATAAATTTATTTACAAATAAATCTCATGCATATCATGCCCCATGCATCTACTTCACTACTCCATCATCCAAATATCACAAATTAATTCAAGTGTACCGGCATAGTGAAATTTTCATCACTATTCGACTTTCATATATTACGCAAAGGTCATGGCACACAGAGTAACACCCCTCGCTACATAACCTTACAACCGAACAACAAAATCGGTGCCTTCATCCTATGTCTCTACCATAATTTCACGTCATGTATACAATAACTACATCATTCACCATCAATACATACATCACCGACGTGCCCTCTTGGCACTCAAACCCATGTCCATCATTCACATATCCACCACAATCACAATCTTCAAAGCTTCTCATATGCCTTTCTTAAGAATAATGCTCATAAACAAATACATGTATTTCACATATCATTTTCAAATATTTATAAAAATAGTAAAGTAAGAGCATGAGAAGATTTACAAATGAGTAAATAAACATTTAAATTTTTCAAAAACACGTAATAATTAATCATCATGGCCCGTCACATGCAATAAATACAAGTTCTAAAATTCATAAGTTACAAAATTATATCAAAATAATCTTACTTAACTGAAATAGAAAAATTTTCAACCTCTCTTCTACTTGCAACTTTCAACTTTTTAAGAATTGACTATCAAGCCTAAGACAAATAATTATATATTTATTAATTGATTTGAGCATTTTCTTCTATTTTATCAAAATTCACCAAAACCGTATTTCCATCATGAGTGAAATATTAGATTTCTCACCTTTTAAAACTTCCAAGCCAATCCAACTATGCTAAAGCGAATCATCACGTCTAATTATAACATTAAAAGTATTTAATTTATATTTTACACAATTCCTATCCATTTATTTTAAAATCTTCAAATACCCAATTTTTCCTAAAATTTCAAAAACCAATTTTGCTTAATTAACACTAATAGCACAATAGAAATGACTAATCTCACTTACCTCAGATTTCTCGCTTTTCAACCATAACTAAAAAATGAATTTCTCTTGGCTTTCCATCGCTAGATAGAATAGAAAAAAATGGTGAAAAAAATAGTCTGACCGAACCAACAAATAAAACTAACAAGTTACTGTTCATGCCTTTTTACTGTTCACTTAGAGTAACTTTCATAACAAAATTCATATCTTGCGCTATAGAAATTAGAATTAAATGATTCAAGCAGCTATGTAAACATAATTTCAAGACCTACAATTTTTATGTTGTCCATTTTTCCAAATTATGATAGACATCAGGGGAAAAATCAGTTGCAATCGCTGCTCTACCATCCACGTTATTGCTCATGCTGACATCTTGGAGCAACTTTGCAAAAAAAATCATATTTTATTATATACAACTTTGATTGGGGTGATTTAAATTTCTATGGGTAAATAATGTCAATTACAACAATGTTTATTCTGAACATTTCTTCAAATTCAATTTCTAAATAATCCAAAATTCACTCATACCACCTTACCACGTCATCACTATTTTTTACATATGTGACTTTGATGCAATTTTGGTAAAATTATCATATCTTGAGTTATAAAGCTCTAATTTTAGTAATTCATACTCTCACGAATAGAAAATTTTGATATCTACAACTTTTATGGTAAAATTTTATCTAATTTATTATCATAAATAAGATAAAGTTTATAATCTTTAGGCTACTATGTTGCTGCCTACATAGTATAATTCTACAAAAAATTCATAACTTTAATTATACAACTCTTATTTGGCTATTCAAGAAGCCATGAATAGATAATTACTAGATCTACAAATCTTGTGTTAGGAGATTTTTCAAATTCTATTTTTAAACCTTTCAAAAATTTTAGTCAACTTAACTAATTTTGAACAACTTAACTTATGCCTTAAGACAACTCCTTTAATATACTTGCTATTACTGCTAAGTATTTTATTGACATTAATTTATGACCAAATATAACTTATGTAATGCTAAATCATGGTTTAATATTATTCTTTATCATTTTTCTAATAATTCTAAAGCCCAATTAATCTTACCACTCAGTATTCATTATTTACACTTAATCAAGTTAAACTTTATAAACTTCTCAAACTACATTCATTACCATACCTTAATATATTAATACAGTCTTATACCAAAATTCAGGATGTTATAGGAAGGGAAGAAAATACATTAAAAATAAGAGCTTATTAAAAAAGTAAAGCAAAGATTACATTAATACCTTTCAATAAAAAAGTAAAAAAATAATTAAAAATATTTAAAATGATGAAAATATAAAAATGCTACTACAATTAATGTATCAATCTACAAAGATGTATAAAGAAAAATATATTATTAAAGCATCTAAATGAACCCAAAATAATCTTAAGCAATAAAAAAGGGAGAGCGTTCAAAGAAAACTTCGCATGTAAACCTAGTTCTCTGTCCACCGTTTTTTTTTTTCAATAAGAAAATTTAATTAATTTCCAATAATAAAAAATAGAACATTGGACCGCTGACCATCGATCCCCGCGAGCACAGTACTTGAGCCGAGTAAGACGCCATGTCCTCGAGCTGCAATGAGTCACGAATGACGTCATGGAAGAAGATATTTTGAGGAGGCCCGGACGCCGCATGGCTTTAGCTGGCTTTAGGAATATTAAGAATTTAAGATTTCATCAGGATACTTTAACAGCTTTCCACGCCACAAAAGAATCAATCAACTGGGGTTTTGTTTAGATAAACAGTAAACATACTGATAAAGTACCTATAATAAGAGGCAGGACGTACAAGAACGGTGCGAGTTTCGGACCGTGTAAAAAAACAAATAGCAGCTTCGCTTCAAAGGCACGCATGGCATAGCTGCATCGCCATCTAACCCGTCCACATTGCTAAATGGCTATTGGTTGTTGGCGCAGAAACAAAGAAATTGCAATTAGAAGATCACATCAGCCAAACTTTTGCAGGGTTGGACCGTTTATCTTTGCAATCTAGCAATCAATTACGGTACCTGGTGTTTATGCTGCGTTTCGGGTTCTTAACTGATCATTGTTGGATTATCGTGGAGACTTGTACATATCCCTGCATTTTTGTGTCACAACCATACCCTGTCCAGCTCATTCAAGTTGATTTTCAGTTTATTTCGTTGAATTTCTAATTTTATCCTAAGAATATACATCAGCCCACTCCTATTATCTATATCTTGTCTTAGTTCACCGACACCATCACTATTTTTCTGATACTACATGTATTTATTTTATGATTTTATCTGTACTTTATGTCTTTTGTCACCATCCAAACACACCGCAATGATTGTGTTAATGTCAAGCACGGTTTTGTTTCGCCAGCCATGAGTTAAAGCAGGGATGGATCATTGGCTGAGAGGGGCGGGGTGGATGTGAGCGGGTGATGATTACAGCCGTGTGCTTGCCAGTTCAGACAAAGGCAGAAAAGGAACAGGAACAGTGCGCCAGCCAGAAAAATCCATGCTCCGATCACTCACAAGAACGTTTATTGCATTGCCAGTGCACGATCCGTTGTTTCGATATCAATATGCTTCACATCACAAGGATGCGATGATCTGTCTCTGCCCGGGCACTCGTTCTCACGCAGGTATATATAAATATCTACTTGGATTAGAGCCAAACGAACATAATAAGCGGAAGTTGATAATGAATGATTTCTTAGGTTAAAGTTGAGATGGTCCACACGATTCTTAGGGTATAGCCTCGCATCATGCCTGGAAATGAATTAGTGGGGAAATAGTTCAACCATAAAGATATCGAAAATATTGAAGGAAATAGGATTGAAAACCACGCTCTATTCCACGGCCCAAGAGCACTTTGGAGACAACGGCCCAATAGCTCACGTAAAAACCCAGCGAAGGTAAGCCAATGCAAGCCTAGTTTTAGATCATCTTTTACATACTCCTACAACGTAGTCTCTAATAAAATAAGTTAAATATTACACCCATATTTATTTTTTTAATGATTTTTTATATGTTTAATCATTATCTTCACCGTGCTCATTATCATCCAAGTATTTTCAATCTTCTTTGTACTCATTTCATATCCCGAATTAATTAATGCGCACCATGCGTTTAGGCCTGTAATTTGAACTGAACGAACGCGAATGCATGTGAGTAACCTGATACATGCCAGCTATATCCGCTCTCGTCTCATTCCTTTGCCTGTAAGTTACATTTCGAAGTGCTGACGCTGGATGCACGCACCAATCCCAGCACCTATACTAGAAGGAAGAAGAAGGGCACTTTGGGGAAAACAAATAGCTAAAAACTGTTCTTGCATTTACAATTAGGCAACTTTAGAGGGATTAATTTGCATTATATATATATAAACTTGCCTCTCATGCCTTCAAATCCAGAATTAGACTAGCAAAGGTAAAATTAAATTTAATGGGAGTTTTTGGATGTAGGCCCATTTTCAACGGGCCTTTCAGCTTACCTTGAGACAGCTCAGCCCGCACACATCCCGCCCAAAGTCCGCTGAGAGAGAGAGTATCGGTGCCGTGCCAGGAACGCAGAGAGATTGTTAGCAGGAGCAGGAGCACTCAAGCAAAGTTTTTGCCATGATCCGCTCCTTCCTATGCCCACGGCGATGGCATGCGTCTGTAATTTCGCGGAGCTTCAGGTCCAAAGCAGCCTTGGAGGCCCTGCAGAGGGCTTCCGAGGAGAAAATTACCAATCTTGCCCTCTACAATTATCCTTCTTTCTCAGGCGTTTTTGCCGCTCTCTTCGCCAATCTCTACCACTCTCGTCTCAATCTCCCTTTTCTCCTCCTCCCCTTCTCCTCCGTCGAGCCTCTCAGGTAAGCACCTTCCTATCGCCTCTCATACGAATGTGGTGGTCCGGACAGACTGGACCGAACTTGATGGTCGAACCGGCCCAATCTGGAAGCGGTCAACTGATCAGTACGGTCTACTCTAGCCTGGTCTAGTGAACTGTTTTTATTTTAGTTTTTAATATTATCAATCAAATAAAAAATGTATTGTAATTTAGTGTAAAAGATCCATTCATTTACATTAAGATATACTGTTTTAATTTTTTAAATTATTATTTTTAAATATATTGAACGGGTCTATTTGAACCGGTTGGATCGTGGACCGGAGGCTTAAATGGTTTAATTTCTGGTCTGATGTCAACAACAATGGTTAAAAGAGCTCTTGATGTAGGCATCGTGATTTTTTTATGGTCATAAACAATGACATTGATGTGCTGATCCTGGACGTCAATTCAGTTCTTGTTGCACCCTTGTGTGATGGTCGGGAGCAGTTGATTGGATTGTCCATTAGAAACTCGATAATTGTAAAGTTTTGCATCTGGGCCATTTCTTTGCATCAGTGCGGCTTATCTTGGATGCATCTTGTACTCAATTTCTTCTCAATGTCAGTTGCATTTTAATTTTTCCTTTTTTTCTGCTTCAGGGTGTCAGACTTGAAGTTGGATGGTCTAGAAACGTTTTATCTTCTCGATTTTATTGGGCCAAAAGGATTTGCTGTTGAGCTTTCACAAATTGCGCAGCAGTAAAGAAATTTTATTGTCTTTCTGATTTGTTGGTGAATTTTATTGACATCAACTTGTGTTTGATTTGATTTGTACTTTCATTTTGCATCTACATTGTAGATTTATACATATTATTGTAGTGTTCCACACTGCTCCATTGTACAGACACCATTATTTGGTTTCCCATTTAACAGTTCTAAATTGTGTTTCATTCTTGTTGCATACAAATATGCAAGACAAATCTGTATTTGGTTGAATAACAATGTGGTTCACTTGGTATTGGTTGATTCTGCTAGGGTTATTGCTTTTGATCACCGGAAATCTACATTCAAAAAGATTTCTCAATTAAAGCATTGTCCAGAGAATCTAATCCTGCACATTGATGTTGAAAAGAGTAGTGCTGTTGCTGTGTACGAGTACTTCTTGAAGAAACTAGAAGAAAAAGTGCCACAGGATGTAAGAAAAGAAATCTGTAGAATTTCAAGGGAAAGGATTGAGTTTGTGAATCTTATTTTCATATATGCATACTCTCTTTGCATTGCTTCTTTGTTTGTCTGGATTGTTCATTTGGCAGTTTCAATTTCAATTCCAAACCGTTATACATCTAGTCTATTTGCTTTGGTCCATCTGATCATTTTGCTTTTGGGCTGTGTCCCATTTGCTAGTAAGATCTTTCAAATGAACCATTAGAATGCTGTACATTGGTGCCATTTGTACCAGTAGGGAATTCTTCGCATGTCATTTGGTGATCTAATCCTCAACCTGAGGTCATCTACATGGATGCTGCTCCTCAACATTTTTCTTCCTGCCTCCATCCATGTCTTTTGGGGGCTTTCCCCAGCCTTTTAAGAACCTTCATATGTAAGAAAAATATCTAATTTTGAATGCTTTCCACAACTTCAATGTGCACTTCAGACATTCTGTTTTCCATTTTGGTTAGCATTTATTGTGCGTTAGGAGTAACCCTGTCAAATTTGAAGCAGGGGAAGATTGCAGGTCTAGTCAACCATGAAGATGAAAGTTGCATAGAAATGATTCTGAAGTATAATGAGGATGGTGATCTTCGACACTGGGCATTGCCTGACGTGAAAGCATTCACTGTAGCACTAAACATGGAGCGCTCAAAGTTGAACTGTATCACTAATCCATATATTTTTGATGAGGTTCGGTATTCTTCATCTGTCCAGACCTTTTCATCAGCCAAACATTTCACCTTGTTTTCCTCATTCAGTTGTTCTTTGCCATGTCAACAGTTGTTGCAATTCCGTTCAACTGATCTAATTGCAAAGGCGAAGTCATATAGTGCCTCACGTAGTGATGCTGCAAAGAAATTGTTGGGAAAAGCTATTAAAATAAGACTAGGCAGAGGATTCCATGGGGAGTGTCTGGTAAGATTTACCTCTATCTAAGAAAAGAAAGTAAAATGATCAAAAGAAAATAAAATGATTAATCTTGCTTTGTCTTGTGGTTGTAATCACCAAAATGGTATTGCTTTACCAACATGTTGCTTTCCATTTAGCCATGAAAGCTTTACAGAATTCAAAAGAGCATATGGAGTTGGGAACTGGAACTTTTTTAGTAAAATTCGAACTAAATATGAAGTTTGGGGCTTCCAGCTCATTTAGCAGAATTCAACCTAGTATATGGGATTGGATCATGTGGATTGTTGGTTTTTCAGACAGATAGTTCAATGTTTTTGGTGGGTACAAAGGAGTTTCACATGGGATGCTGAGTTTGTGCAAAGTTGATACCTGGGATAATGAATGGTTGGCATTAAGTGCATGGGTACTTGTTGAACTTCAAACAATCATGGGAAAATGTTATGAGGTTTGATGATTGGCTAAATAATATTTGTAAAGCTGTCCAGTCAGTAGGACAGAACTGATGGCAATGACTGCATTGAAACAATTCAGTGCTGTCCAGCAGAGGTTCAGGATTTTTGCTTGCACATGTAGCCTTTACACCAACAGCTGAATGCAAAATCAATAATCTTTTGTTACGGGCAAAAGCAATGAATGCTAGCTATATTGATATTGGAGAGTCTTAATGTCGCTTGCTTGATGATTTGATATTCATGAGATCTCGAGGTCCCTAATTATCAAGTTTATTCAAAAATACCCAAAGTTGATAATGGAAGAATGTTTCTCATAAAATAAATATTATGATAATTTAGTGAACACTACACAAACCCCTCACAACCAAATTAATTTCTTAGATAATGCAAAATACTTGTTTTTAACTCCCTTTCCTTGATTTTTTTGTAGTTTTTGATGGAATATACTTCTTTAGAATGATTTTGGTCCTGGAAATTAGCTGTATTGTGAAACAATCATTACATATCAGTGCATATTTTATTTAGTTAACCTAATTAATTACAAACAAATAAAAGCACATAGCAATTTTACTTACATACCTTCATTTAGATGCTGGCATTTTCATCATTGCAATGGTATTGCAGACATGGGGGGCAACATGTTTTTCCTTTGCAAAGATTTAGTCATTGGCCCTGTGCTAAGTGCAAACTCACTTGTTGTCTTCCTCATTTCGAAAATGTTTATTTGAGGAAAATTTTAGCATATTTATCCTTTGCAGGTTGTTAGGGCAGATGGGCATTCTGATTTAACCAATGAAATTGGTGAGGAACTAAGTAGGAGGAGTGCTGCAGCTGGTCTAAGGTATGATTCTCTTTTAACTCTTAAAGGTTGAAAATGGATTTAAATAAGAAATTCCTACTAAGATTTCCTGGATCTGTGTGTTATTCCTTTTCTATCGTAAATTTGAAATTTACCAGTCATTTTTGAAAAAATATGGGAGCACCAATTATTTTTGTAAAAATATGGAATTGGAAATACCTATTAGCCATCGTACCATGCATGAATGCATAATACTAATCTCATATTCTCATTATTATTATATCACTACCTAATTTACCTTTGCTTAGGGGTTGTGTAGAAAAGAGAATGATTTAAGCGTAGCAAAAGGTGATGTTGGCCACGGAGTGAATAAAAACAAAATATATAGGCTTTTTAGTAAGAAAGATGGTTGATGACGGGGAATAGAAAGATTGCTGAGGTAGTTATATTTCACATAAATGGGGGTGAAAATTATCTGTTCCTTTGGAAATCTAGGTTATGTGCTAATTGAGTAGTCCCTTGTGGAAACATTAACACTTTATTATTATTATTCTTTTGGGCCGGACTTTTCTCCCTAACTTTTTTACCCTGCATTAACTAAAAGTTAACTTTTGATGGTGTTAGCATCGATTCTTCTTGTTCTTGTTTCTGTCATAATTTCTCACACTATAGTTCTCATCATTGTCTCCTTCGTCATTGTGGACTAGTTCTATTTATAGAGTCACAGCATCTGAATACCATCATGGTCAGTTTGTCTTCTGAATGTTGATTTATTAATTGCTATGATAAGTATGTTTCATGTCAGTGGCCAATCTTGCAATTTACATATCAATATCTTAGAGAAATTATGTCGTTTTGTGACAGACCGATAGGTGCAGTTGTGTACATGCAACGAGGTAATCTGAAGATGTGCTTGAGGAGTACAGAGAGTGACACTGATACTTCTGAAATTGCAAAGGTAAATCTAGCCTTTCAAACAATATTCACTTTTCTTTTCATAAACTTGTTTTTAGACATGGTAATGAGATGAGATTTTCAAACATGGCCTGCTTTGCAACTGAAAACATGAAGATGTATGGCGGGGGAGGCTCTCCTGTGTCAAGCTCTTTTATAATAAGGATGGACGAATACAATGAATGGATCTCTGTGAATTGGATGTAAACTTACTAAGGTAAGACCAATAACTTTACCCACGCTTTTAAGCACACAAAGGGCCTGTTTGGCCCTGCAATTGGAAGAGTTAAAAGTGCTTTTTGGCCTCTAAATGCACTTTTAGTTCATTTGCAGGCTGTTTGGCCTAAAATGAAAAGCTCTATCTCTTCATAGCAAAAGCTCATTTTCTGCTGTCAGAGAAAAGCTTGAATTTGGAGCTTTTCTAAAACAATTTTTGTTGTAGAAACATAAAATGACAAAAAAACCTCCAAATTTCTTCTTTTATTCATCTTTCTACAATTTGCCATAATCTTTTTTTAATAAAGTAAAATATAAAATGCATCTAAATAAAATATTAACTATATAAAATATATTTTATATAAAAATAAAGCTATAAACATAAAATTTTAAAATAATATATATATATATGTGTGTGTGTGTGTGTGTGTGAAATAAAAGTATAAAAATAATTGGCCCACATGAGATCATGAAACAATTTTAACGAGTTGATATTCACTCTAGTATATATTATGTATCAATAAAATATTGTATCCACTAATATAATTTTTATATATTACAAATTTATGTAGTATATCTTCATATAAAAATATTTACATTAATTTATATAAAATAAAAAAATATTTTTTATGTAATTCAGATATATTAAATAAGATATATGAAATATATTTTTAAAAATATATATTATATTATTAAATAAATAATATAGATATAATTTTGTAAATATATTTTGTATATAAAATATATTTTTACTGCTAAATAGGTTAAATTAAGTATTACTTTTGTATCCTTTTTGGTAATTTTAATACCCAAAAGTACTTTCAGCATTTTTAAGCACTTTTCAGATAACTATGCCAAACACTATGTGGCTTTTTACTTAGTGTTTTTTTATAAAAGCTCTACTTCTAAAAGTGCTTTTTTTGTAAAAGCTCTACTTTTAAAGTGCTTTTCTTAACAGTTGAAATTTGATAACTAGGCCAAACAGGCCCAAAGTCTATTCCTTAGCTTGCAAACTGCCTACTGTTTTTTTTGTTTTTTTTTTTTTTTTTAATTTCTTCCTCTTTTCCTCAAGAGTATTCTACTTGTCGAATGCTGGGAAATCATTCGTTAGTGAAATTGTTGGAGTGAAGGCATCGTTCCTTTGAAATACTCATACACATGTACAAAGTAAGTTTTTAGTGATGAGGAGTGTACTACAACATTGAAATGGACTACTTCAATCAGTAATTTGTGTTCAAAGGATTCTTGCCTTGGTCTGTCTTCAACAGGGGAAGTGGTGTGGTGTTCTGGAAGGCACTGGAAATTTGAATTATATCTGGGATTTTGACTTACTCATAGTTATCTAATGACAATGCTCAACCATATCATTACCTTTGAGTAATATGGTCCTCAGCAGCAGGGTTGATTTTGTTCAACGGCACTCTCGAGCTCCCGGCTCTTGGATAAGAGATGGCTCCTTGTTACAATGGAGTATCCTGGGGTCGGCCGACCCACTTAGGCGGAAGGTTCGTTGTTGTCTGTGTGTTGGGAGGCTCCGGAATGAGCTCTGAAAGGCAAAGATAGTGGATTATGTGGTGTAAGCTCTTGTAAACTTCTAATGTATAAATTATTTCATTCCATCACACGACCTCTGCCAGTTTGCCTTGCACATCTTTTCTTTCTTTCTTCTTATTTATTTTACTGGAGGGTAATTTGCTTTCCGCTAGTATGAATTCAATTTTGGTTATGTTCAGATTTCAGTGCCATTTGGTTGCGAGTCTTTTGCATGCTTTTGAGAACCCTGGAGATGGATCCAGAATAGCCACCTGGATCGAGTTTTCTTTTTGTGTTTGCGCCAATTGGTTTCCGAGAGAATTTTTCATTTTCTTTGTAGAGAAGAACTTACAGGTTGAGCTCAGTTATTTAGATGGGGCTTTCATCTATTCTCAGAGCAATCCGCAATCCGTTTCCTTAACTATTTACTTACAAACCGACGCTTGTGGGCGAGAAGATTCAACCAGCTTATCAAGAAATTCATACTCAAAATTAACATTTTAAAAATGATGCACTTAATCATTGTCTACTTTATTGAATACATAAGATGCAAAAATTGGCTACATCTAGGTTGATATAAAAGTAGGTAAGTGTGGTCCAACTACTGCTGGGAAAGTGTGTCTATATGTTTAAAATGATGCTGGCCGGTTCCATTGATCTGACGCCAAAACCTAATCATGGATGAATTCAAGACAGCCCCAATTTCTGGGTAACATTATGCGAAATGAGCACTGAACGTGGGAACATTCCGCGAGCCAACACCCGGCAGGCAATGGAAGCAGAGGCGCAATTATCAAATTGAAACCATCTTAAATAATCACTCAAGCTAAAGAACTGAAAATTTTGATTTGTATGTGAAAATTCTGAATCTGCCACAAATGCTATCTTTTTTCTCTCTCTGAAGGAGGAAAGCCAAAAACAAGACTCGCTAATTTCTAAAAACTGATGGAACTTTAAATGACACGGCTAAAATGCATAGGACACCTTGACAACATCACCAGGAAAACAAAAGGGTCAAAAAACAGGACAGCCATCAACCACAACTCCCTTGGCTGTAGGACACGTAGCAACGTCGCAGTGTTCGCCACCCGAACCCCACCAATTCACACTTTTTTCCTCCATGCTCAGTGTGAAGTACAGCAACACACCCATGAATGCAACCCCCGCATCCAATGCTGCTGAAAGCACGTAGTTGTACCTCTGCCACCATGTTTTCCTATACCTGAAAATAAAGAAATTGAATATGGTCCCAACGAATGCCCATGAATTGTAGTTTAGAGACGTGGCCGGTGGCATATAAGCTGTTGCCCCCAAGAGGACCGGAAGATTTATCAGGGGAATCCAAGACTGCGAGGGGAATGCTCTGTGCAGGAGCCACACCACAACTGGGCCCAAGGCGCCGAAAAGGAAGAACCAGTTTAGGCTGATGTAGCTTCCGAGCTTGCCGAAAATTCGCACGGGCCCAACCAAACCCCAGATGACAGATGCGTCGAAGAAGACTCGGTCACCTGGACATGTCCATGGGCTGTTGGGAGGGAGGACATCACGGTGACATATATTCTCAACGGAGTCGAGGAGCCACCATGCCACCCCAAGGTTTATCGAGCCGGCTAAGACCGTACCTATGAACTGGTTTCAGTTGAACATGTCAAACAGTTAAAGAAAACATAGTATTTATGAGATTCTTAACACAGCACTCGTCATCATAAGTTGTTTCTCATCTAAGTTATCTCATTTCTATTGCTCTTGGGTTATGTCCTAAGCATTCTCAAGCATTTTTATATATTTCCTAATGACTTCTAACTATGTTCTTCTTGACCTATTTCTTGTTTTTTCTTGAAAATGAAGATATACACCACAAAATCCATAGTTCCTTTTTATGCTAGCATGGTTGGTGCCAATGGTGTTCCTCCTCCAAAAATCTAAGACATGGAAGAGCTGTTGATCCAAGCTCCATTCTTCCACCAAAATTGGATTTTTCACAAACAATGGATGCATTTACACCAACATGGAAGAGAAGATTAACACAAACAGCGGAAGACTTGTTGGGGTCTCTAAACCAACAGGCTAGCCATATCTATGGACTATTTTCTATTTTTAGCAACAAATACTGTAGAAAGCTGTTTCTAAAGTATGACAGCTGGCTGGGTTTATGAATGGCGCTTAGATTTTAAGTTGCTGCTTCCTGGTCTAGCTAGTAACTGAGTAATGTCTTGCAGATAGTCTAAGAGAATTACCTGAACTAAGAACATTGATCGGGGTGGGATCTTCATGTAGTGGCCAAGTTTGAAATCAGTGAGGAAAGAAACGGCTTGGGCCATGCTTATGTAGCCGTAGGTCTTGAAGCAGACGTTGGCAATGGGTCTTCCGGGCAATATCAGTCCCATGATGTACTCCGTGATGACGTTTAACCCAGGTGCCTGATTTGTTGTAGCAGCTATGATGGAGATTGGAAGAGTAAAACCGAAAGCCATTGCACAGGCCAAGATGAGGCCCCACCATGGCAACTGAACCTGGTCCTTCAAGACGGTGCACATGACCAAAGAGATGACAACGGACACAGCAAGCAAAAGGTAGAACCACCATTGGGGTATGTCCTTGTATTTTTTCATCATCCTTGTGTGAATGTCTTCCTTGGCACTGTGAGATGCCCGAAACCTTTGCCAAATCTCCCTGTGACATTTTCGATTCCAGAATACCAATTACAAACACTTTGTCTATATAATAAGTTAAATTCTAGCAGAAAGCATTTATTTTCAGATGAAAATGGCAGGCAGTGAAAATAATTGCTCCAATGAAAGATGGGTGGATCGAAAATTAATTAGGAGAAGATCAGCATAACTACAGATTCATCAGGAGGGCCATGCGCCAATGACCATTTCAAAAAGATCCATTTCCTCAAAGTCGTCCTTTCCATTTGAAATCTGTGTGTTGGACTTCTCACAGATTGCATGCTTTCTACTTTAGCAAGGAAAGAGATATTGATTCCCATAAAACGGGGAGGCTACTTGCATGAGTGAGTAGGGAGATTATACCTTCCATTGAAAAGAAACACATGAGAAAGCGTGGATGCTATGGTGGCAAAACCGAATCCATAGGAAAAGGCGAAGAAGGTGCTCAAACGTATGTGGCCAATGGCTTCATAGGCTGGTAAATCAATCTCAAACTTGTCGTTGACAATGGCAGATATGTTGTAATTCTGGCCAGTTGGTGTGAACAAGTCAGACGAGAAGAATGGAAATGTGCGGGCGTTGTAGAGGTTGAGGCCCCAGTAACTGATTGGCATTACTACGTAAACGATGAGAATGAAGCCAACGTAGACGTTAACAATGGCGAAGAAGGGGGAGACGAGAGGGCTATACATGAAGGCGGCCACAGTGGTCCAGTCTAAGGTGAAGGACCCAATGCCAAGCCCTGACATCCCGGACCCAATCTGCTGGGCTGTCACTGACTTAGGGAAGATCCAGCAAAGAACTGACATGCTCGTTAGCGTTGGGAAAAGGTAGCCCGGCAACACGTAGTAGGAGAAGCTGCAGATGAGGACAATGACGAAGAACTTGCCGCGGGACAAGCGCTGAGAATCCTTCTCGTGCAAGGCCCTGTACATTTCGTTAAGCTCGAGTCAGCACATGATTTTTGGTTGTTTTTTGTTCAAGCTAAATTCATTTTTGAAAATTTATCAAATACCCACCTTAAAATATTGCTAACAATCTTACACACACACAGACACACTAATGTTTCTCTTTTCAGCATAGTTTGCGTGTTTTTCGTTCAACCTAGATCCATTTTGGAAAAATTATCAAACACCCACCCTCAAATATTATTAACAACCCTATATGTATATATACTAATGTTTCTCTTTTAACCAATTGCTTCTTCAAAGTTTGTTTCAAATTAAAAAGAGTACTCATTCATCATCATGAAAATTAAAATTCATTCATCTCATGAAGTTTGTAGCAAAAATATAAGCCTCTTCATTTATTTTTTTTCCGCTAATTTAAACCGTATATTGATGCTATCATCTAAATAAAATACTTACAAATTACACAAATAAGAAGTATTAAAAAATTGTTTTTATCAGACCTAGTTCATTATTTAGAAATTGTTGTTTATAATTTTAATTCACCGATAGTTCACAGGTATTATTTTATGTATAAGCAAGAGAAGACTTTTGAATAGTGTACATTGACTATTATATAATTTTAATTTTGAGCCCCCCAAGGTCTTATGGTGATATTTAAATTCTTAGCTAAAGAAGTAGGATTAAGTATAATGATTAGATTGAACTTATCCAATCATCAATGGTTCTAAAAATGAAGAGGTTCCTTTAAAATTTTGACAAAATAGATCCCTAGAATCAATTGACTAATTAATGGATCAAGCCAGGATTAAGATCTTTATAGAACCCTAAAATAAGAAGGGCAGTATTATTACGCAAAAACAAATTATTGGGATTTGAGATTCTTAATAGAACTATTTCTAAAAGGAACAATATTAATGTATTAATAATACATTAAATTTCATGGCAGATGGTATATTTGGTGATAATGTAAAATACTTTATAATTTCGCATGTGAGCATTGGTAGTAAGGTCAAACCCATACTTCAAAGGGAATAGAAAGAAAAAGGCTAGCTAATTTAATATTTTCTGTTCCCAACAAAAGAATATGATTTTTTTTTCTTTGGTAGCTTTGAAGAAGAAAGTACTGCAATGATAGAGTAATAAGCTAATAGATGGACGGTCCAGATCTAATTCTTATTAACTACTGTACAAAATTTAGCGTTAATCTGGCAACGTGAAACGTACCGGAAAAGGGAGACTTGAACGAGAGTGGTGGGCCACCACATATGGGCTGGATCCACCACATACTTCCTCAGCAGCCCAGCCCATCCATATCCCAAAACCTGCACCCACACAGCGCAGGTTAGCACCCGCCGCAACGCATTACCAGAAACGCGCGCAAGAAGAAAGAAAAACGGCTGCGAACGAATCACTCGATGCAGCGAGCTGCAAAAGACTAACGAATGAATGATGAAATTCTTTCACACCAGCTCGACTCCGCATCATAAAACCTCAAAAAAGCTGTAAAAATGCCCCCTTTTTTCCCTCCTTTCAGGAGACATACCTGCGTCGTGATGACGAGAATCCAGGCAGCAATGAAGGAGATGCTCCTACCGTAAAACGCTTTGATGATGTTGACGATGCCGACGGCGTAGGCCGATCCGCTGCCGAACGACGACCCGGCATTAGCGAAGATCGAGATTAGAACGTGCTCCTTCATGTTGAATGGCCCCGGATTGAGCGAGAACTCCCTGGATCCGAATCCGGGGATCCGGAACTTGTCCCGTGGGAGCACGGACGCCATGAAGTGTCCGATGGGCAGCGACGCCACCTGCACGGAGATCTGGGTGATCATGAGTGGCTCCGTCCGGTAGGCGAAGAACTGGTTGAGGAAGGAGAGAAGAACGCAGGAGATGAGTCCGATCGTCCACATCCGGAATGTCCAAACAGGGAGCGACGGATCGTCGGTGTTTTTCACCGTCAGCCGCACCTCCTCCACTGGCGATACATCGTCGTCGTCGTAGTTTTCGAAGCTTTTGGTGGCCTTTTCTTCTTTTCCCGGAGGCCGCGGCCCCTCGATTTCCAGAGCACTCATGGCGGGCGACTCTGCGAGAGAGAGAAGTGTGGGAGTGTGATAGAAGACGACGACGAGGTTTTTAAGGGTGGGTAGGATTCCGGTTTTTAAAGGGTTTTTCGCTACTCTGACTGCATCTGGTACTTGACATGCTTGTATTAGAATTCACAGGTGTTTTGTTCATTGATCGTCGCTTTAGTTTGTCCAACCGCATGCATGCCCCGAAATCTTTGCTTCTCCTGCGTTATCACGCAACTTCGACGGTAGATTTAATCTGAGTGGCTTCCGAAGCGTCCGCATCCAATAAGTCCACTTTTACGTTTAGCTCCCTTACGCGCGGAAACTGACTTATAATTTTACCTTCAACCGTAAAAGTAGACTTATTGGATCCGGACTCTCTTGAAATATAGACATTGGATTTGACCGGTTTTAGCAGCTAAATTGAGCCGGCCATCATGGGCCAAAATACATGTGTGGATGACTAAGATGAATTTTGTCATCAACATAACTCTTCGATTGCATTAAATTTTGGAATCTTATATTAAAAAAATGGTGCAAAAAATGATGAATAATTTTTATTTATCTTATGGTGTATTTGGTAATAAGCAAAAAAGTATCAAAAGCTTTACTACCTTTTTTTCATTCTATGCGACACACCTTTTAATATAATTTTACAATTTAACTATTTCATAATCCCCATCTTCTTCATTATTTTTTATATTTTTAATTTTTATTTTATATCTTTGTATACAAAAAATTTACTTATTTTTGTCTTTATTCTTGTTATTTTTAATCATTATTATCTATCACATAACATTAATTTTTCTCTTTTTTCTTATTTTTTTTATATTCCTGTCTCCCTGCATATGGAAAAAAGAATGTGGAAAAGCACATGGAAAAAAGAATGTGAAAAAGTAAAAAAGGAGAGAGTGTGATGTGATAGACAATAATGATTAAATTAAAGTAAGTAAATACAAAATAAGTAAATTTTTTATGTGCAAAAATATAAAAAAATGATTAACAATATAAATAATAATAATAATAATAATAATAATAATAATAAATGACTATGGTTAGATAGTTAAAAATTTAAATCATATCAATATATTTATTCATATAAATAGGAGTAAAAAAAGGTGAAAAAAATTTCAATACTTTTTCCCTGTTGCTACAACACACCTTTGTATAAAATTTGAATGATAGCATTTTCATGGAATCATTTCTCTTAATATGTGTTAATACGTATCGTGCTTGGAAATAGTAATAATATTGTTAAAATTAATATTACTATCAATAAGATGTATGCAATCGGAATCATGCTAAGGGCCTATTGCGCCCTGCGTTTACGCAATGTGAAAGCACTTTCAAGCCCTTAAAAGAGTGTCTATAGTTTTTTATGAATGTTTAGCAAGTGTTTCAAAAGCACTTGATCTCACAGCTAAAAGCTAAAAAAGTGCAGTTTGGTAGAAGCTCTAAAATAATGCTTCTGTGATTAGCTTATGTGGTTTTTACCGCCAGCCAAATAAGCCTTGAGCTGAGTACATGAGTGAAATGGGAGCATGAATTCTAACATTTTTTTGCTACTTATTTGAGGAAAAGTGTTTTTATAAAATTGATTTTATCCCTAGTAATATTCATCATTAAGTTATTTCAATTTTATGTTTTATGGTTTTATCCCTAAAATACGGTGCTGATTGATGCTATTGACTTATACGTATCATAAGTTCTTCATTTACCACAGCACATTAGGCTTTCGTTCTCTGGCGTGGCCTGATTGATAATATTCCTTACTTTCTATACTTCTAAATTTGTCATAGTTTCAATGTAGCACGCAGCCACTCACCTGTAAAATTTCGATTAATTGCTGGGTATGATTTATGCGAAAATTCAAGTTTGAAACAATCACCAGGAATGATTGGAGACGGAGTATCAGCGCTCATCCTATGGAATCCAAATTTAGGGCCTGATGGGTAAAGTAATTTTGAAATCCATTCAATTCAATTCCAAAGAAAATTTTATTGCTCAAAATTTGATTTAGCGTTCCTTCTAATAATAATCTTATTGTTTACATTATTGTCTGCACTTTTAATTATTATTTTTATAACTGGCATCATATCTATAATACTGATATTAATTTTTCTAATCAATTTAATTTCCTTTGATGAAAATAATTCCATCAAGAGATGATGTTAGACATTGTTAGTATATTTTAAAATCCGATACCTCTATCCAGATTGGGCAGTATGCCATGTCAAAATCCTCTTGGAAGTAGACCGTGTTCTCAAAGCCTCTTTGATGTAATCGATAACCGACTACGCAATGTTACGGAATTCCATATTCATAGGAATTGTACACCTTCTATTAAGGTTATTAAGGTCTCTTACCGACTCAAGTATAAAAGTGCCCACATTGTGATCACTTGGGATGCCTTCACATTTTTATTTTATTTTTTTGTCTTTCAAAATCTTTATCCAAGATTATTTAAAGAAGAGGTTTGGGTGCCCAAACCTCATAAAGTCATCACAGAAAAGAATCAACATGAAGATGATATATATTTTAAATTAAGTAAAAGTAAAATAAATGAGAAAGATAAATAATAGTTGAAAAAGATAATTTTGTTATTGTAAAATTTTGTGATGATTTTTTTAAAAACAAAAATCCATCACTTGCAAAGTTCTCTGGGTATTCTTGTAAATTGAAGTCCTCCCATGAACCTACCGACGTACTTTTGCGCGGGAGGAAGATTCCATGATCCAAATTTTGAAGGTGGGATCTTGGCGTCAGCAGGGGATCTCCTTCCCTCGCGACCATCCACTAAAGGGTTGCGTGACCCACGTGGAGAAAAGTAATCTAAAAGTTTGAGGCTGCGGCTGTGATTGTATAGCAAAAATGTAAATGAAAATTATGTCTAATTATAAAATAAGTAAAGATATGTCGAGAACATAATTTTATAGATAATTGACTATACGTGTTGCGTGATGTCTTAATAATTACATAAAATTTGTTTTGATTATTAATTTTATTATTATCCTTTTAAATGTTTTCTCAATTAAAGATTCACGTTAGTTATAAAATTTAATAATTTAAGCGTGAACAATATGTTAAAAATATTTTATTATTAAATAAATTCATATACTTTTAATTAAGAATCCAAGCCTTTAAGAGTATTTATTTGGACTTGAAAATGTAATAATTTAAGCCAACGCCACCTAGTCTGGAGTACGGAGGTATAGCCCACGAAAACATACATGTCTAAATTGAAGAGATTGGAGGCCCAATATTAGTTTGATGCATAGCATTGTATTATTAACGACTCTTGAAAGTACCTTGGATGCATAAATTTACATCCAAGAACATAGATATTTTGGTAATTAAGAGATATTTTTATGATTAGTTTAAGAAAATAAAAGTTTAATAAGTTCAAAATATGCGTATGAGAGCCTGCCATGAGTTTCCTCAAATATAACTTGTTTTAAGCAAATATCGTAAGTTCCAAAATTACGCCAAATCAAGCAGGCATTGATTCATTTTATATCAGACATTACACTACATTGCTCAAAATGTCTACTCGCCTTTTACATTTTTTTAATTTTTTATTTCCTTTAGATTTCTTTTATAATTTTACCATAAATAAAACGCACCTTTAGTCAGAATATTAAAATTTATGTTGATTAAAAGTCTATGAAAGCCACAGTGTCTAAAAAAGTTATTTCAGACAATATTATTTATCATGTAAATGCTCATCACGATATGTGAAACCAATCTCATTCAAAAATTCATATTAACCATGCAGCAAAATGATTGCACTGATTTGCTCTTTGACAGCAGTTTGCATTGGCCAGGCTATGCGTCCATACTTTAAACCAGGCTGCATTGGCTTAGGCAAAACATTGTGCCGGTCTTGATGCGAATTATTGTGATTTATGTGTCGATTATTCCAAATGTGGCGACAATTATCGTGACCGAAAATCCGTTCAAAAAATGGATCACTTATTTGCTGGCACTTCAATGAAGCAAGATTTAAAACTGTTTGAAAAATGACCCAAAATAAAGCGGGCCAAGGCCTATAAGGAGATACGTTTTGTTGGGCTACTTTGACCAGTATGACCATGTGGAAACATAGATAATGACGTATATAAAGTACAATCATTACAGATAACCAGGATTAAATAAACACTATATTAAATGAAAGGAGAAAAAAAACTATAGCTGTACACATCTTATATATTCTTGGGTAGTTGTACATATCTTATGTATTCTTAGGTCTTTTAGGCCTCTTTCACATTAGGAGGGAAAAAAGGAAGAAGCTCCTGTGCATTAAAATAGAAAAAGCCCTTCTTTTCCCATAGTAATGTGACTAGTTTTAAATTTTAATTAATCATAATTATCTACTTGCCTTGAATCAATACCTATCATTTTTTTCTTTTTTCTTTTTTATAAAGAAGCTATGTCTTTTCTCTTTATTCACTTTACAATATCACTAAATATGAAGTCCCAAATTACAAAACCAACAAATCCCAAGCAAGATTGAGACTTCCAAAAAGCTTTTACATGGAACTCTGTCGCATGCATCCAGCAGGGTTGCATTCCTCATGCAAGCAGCATAACCATGGACGCTTAATTTGGTGGAGTCTCTTTCAGCTAATTTTCTCTTCTCATCATATATCTTTATTGAAATATCATCCGTTTCCTGGCTTGAAC
>JAYJMB010009841.1:8406-49875 GCA_036873735.1 Pouteria campechiana
ATGTGCAGTGATCAATTTCTTTCAATGAGTAGGGCTTCTGTTGCCTACTCCAAAAGTCATGTAGATGTGTTTAGACAGAACTCAACTTTATCCTAGATTGATTTCAGTCAGTTTGTTCAAAATGGATTTATGCAAATAGTTTCATCATCTAGTACACTTTCCAAGTCAGTTAAGATAGTTCACAACCTTGTCAGCTTTGCCAATAGTTTCTGCTTCTTTTCTCGACATGTTGAAAATCAAAACCAAGACCTTAACTTGGTTGTAGCCCACTTCATTTTGGCTGAAAGAGAGCTCTTATTTGTCCAAGTTTTTTTTAAATCTTTCTAAAAATATGCGATATCTCCTTCCTTTCATTCTTCTTTATAAAGTCTATGCAATGTTGTCTGAAATTGTTGCAAGCCAACAGAATCCAGTCATAGGGCAGGAATGGTATGAATATTGTGTTTCTTTCGTTTGTTTTGCACTCAGATGGGTGAATATTGGAATGAAACTAAGAAATTTTGTTTAAAAAACATGGCAATTGAGATGCAAAGATTGTGTCAGACCCAAGAAATACTGTGAGTGGTAGGGCATGAATATGGAGGATGTTATGCTGCTGGTTGGGAATAAGATGTGTGCTTCTGACTTTGAAGAGGCCATGGTCTCTGCCCAGGAACTCAAATGGCCTACCAAAAGAGAAAAAAGTTTATTCATGATTTTGTCCTTTCTTTTGTTAGAAATCTGAATGTTTCATAAAATTTTGGTGATTGGTCAGGGACCCAAGCAGGACTGGATGATATCAAAGGATGATGCCGAAGCCACACTGCAGCAGACGGAAGAGCTGATTTCCAGTTCAGCTTGGATTTAATGAATCGTTGTTTCTTCAGTTATGGGAAAGGTTGGGAGATGACCCTCTATTGGTTGAGGATTGGGACCAAAGCGTTGAGGCTGATTCACGCCATATTGGAAGAAGTTAGATGCAAGAAGAGACCTTTCTGTGTATATGATTGTAAATTCCATTGACATGGTTTCTTCTTTTTTAGTTTCATAATTCCTGTATTTTAAGCATGTAAATGGATGGCAAAAGGATTTTCAGTTGGACTTTAGTCTTCGGATAGTTCTGGTTCATTACTAAAAACTAATACTGGATTTTCTGTTTTGTTTATGTTTGCAACATGACCTAAATAGAGGCAGGTCCATTGGTGGCACTAAAAAGGTGCTATGTTGCAGGCAGCAGCCATGTTTTCCACTATTGTAAATCCTCTTCCCCCCAGTTTAGCTTAAAGGGTTTTTTGGATGAATGGAAAAGGAAGAAAGAAGCATCCTACACTTTTTTTCATATGGTAAATGATCAATCCCTTTTTTGAAATGTCTAACCAATTTGTTCATACTTAACCTTATATTTTTGTCATAAAAAAACCCAATATATTTTATCTTTATGTTCTACTTCACTGGTATTGTTTCCACATATTAATATTATTTCCTTTGCTAAGATCTCGGGCTGGTAAATTTGATAAGTATACCACCTTCTCTTCGAAAGCACATATGTAAATCATCCCTCTAAAATTACAAACGCAAAATAGGTCTTCGGAGTGCAGTGTGCCCAATTTTAACTTGCAATGAACGTGCCTAGGATGCATTGTTGTCGTTCACAATTGAGAAATTTGTAGAGCATTTTGTTTCCAGCTCTCCCACAATGATAATTTGATTAAATTCAAGCCACTCATCGCTGTTGGTATCGATATTTAGTCAATGCATAATTAGCTAGGGAAAATAATTAGACCTATGTAGTCACTCGTTTATATGTAGCATGACATTGGCCAAGCTTTAGGTCTAATTATTTGTTGTTTCTTGTTGCATAATCCAGTAATTTTTTTAATTAATTTTTATTGTCATAAGAATTTTCATTCGAGTGGGCAGTGGCTCACTTAAGTTCTCAATTAAAACAAAGTTTAAGATAATAATTAAAGGCACAACGTATAGCAATTAATGATTGCCTTAAATCTAAGAAATTTTAAAAAATGAAAAACTAATATAATGGCTTGGAAGAAGCGAACCGAAACCGGCTCGGGCGGTCGGATGGTGCTGTTGCGTACGGGGATTTTGTAGTTGAAAATAGGCAAAGCGGACCCGAGCGAGAGGCAGACAACGAGACAAGCGCTGCAGCAGCAGCAGAAAACCTTCGGCTTTTCTCTCTTTAGCTGGAGAAGAAAGGAGAAGCAAGCAAGAAGAAGAAAATCGAAAGCAGAGAAAGAGAAGGGAAACTGATATCAGGTTCGTCTTCGCCCCTCCATGGAAACCTCGGATGCGGCAGATCCTTTGCCTTTCCCTTAATTTTTCTTTTTCATTTTCAACATTCTAAAAAAATTCAAAAAGAATGGTAGAGAGCTGCTGAAATATCATGCTAATCTCTTGTCTTCCCTTCTCGATTTCATGAATGGATGCTGCAGATTGACAGCATTGTTGTCTGCTTCCGCATGCAATGCTTCTTACATTGCTTGGTTCTTAAAAAAATTGAACAGGTTGGTCGTGGCGTCGTGCTGATGGGCAAGCAAAGGTGTGGCCCATGTGAATTGGGACTCTGCCGTTGATTTTGAAAATCATAGAAATAAGTTGCTGATGAAATTATCATGATAACTGGGCTTTTATGATAACAAAATAAAAAATAAATGTTTGTGAATGTTTTAGGCAGCTTAGTAAGCCCATGTTTTATTTAGCTATTTTAACAATTGTGGGGGTTGAAAATAGTGAATGCGCAAACTTCAATAGCCAGAAATGAAAATCAACTTCAAGTATGGAACTTGTCACTATTGTATAGTATGCTAGTTTTTGATTTCCCTTTTTGCGGTGTTTGCATTGCAATGGCTCTGGGATAGACAACCCATGGAACATGAAACAGGAAACCTTTGAAACATCATCAAATGGTGTGATAATAATTAACTGAGCAAACCCCATAGGAAATGTGAAATTGCTTCAACTTGCACAACCAATGGAAGGACAAACTAAAGACTCAATGGGTATTGCACAGTAGTACCTATCTCTAACTTGATAAGATGCGGCTGTACAACTCAGGTGGACAACCCCCAGTCTATCTTGAGAAGCTTTCCCAAATTTTGGTTCTTAAATTGACATAGATTGTACTGTTTGCTACAATGTAAAATGGTGCAGATGGGTTAAACTGTTTGATTTACTTCAGAAAGTTAATGTATTGGCCTACTGTTCCTTATTTCTTCCCAGCTATTTTCGACATTGCCATTTGCTCTTGATGCCTAGGAAGATGATCTGCATAGGTTTCTAAACTCAATGACTCAAGTTGTTTGCCATCCTTTTTCCTTTTTTTCTGTTTTTCAATAATGGCCAGAAGTGTTGCTTTTTCAGTTGAAAGTGGATAGAAACCTCACTTTCGATTTTTCCCCCTGTTCTATATTATTTCGGATGTGTTAATGTTATTGGAATGGGGCCATTTTCCTGCTTAGAGCTGAGCGCCAATGTACCATCTGAACTGGTTGCAGCTGCTATGTTTGCCCATTTTCCAAGATGTAGCCTACCTATTGAGTCTCTACATTTCAATTTACTGTGGTTTTCACATATAGAATAGCATTCTCTTTGTGCTGGGATATTTTTTTTTTTTTTTTTTTTTATCATGGCCACTTCATTTTTAAGTGCAGGACATGGATGCTCTTCAAGCTGAGCCTCAACCACCTCGCTTTCAACGCACGGACTTATGGATGCCTGTCTATTCTTGGCTAGAATCATTGGATAAGACTGAGATAGTTAAGCCTAATGAGATTATTGACTGGCTATCAGAGAACCCAGGAATCAGGGAGCAATTGTATTCGAAACATCCCCGTCATCAAGTGATGCACTACATTCAGAGATGCCATTTTAAGATGCTGAGAAGACGGGAGAAACAACGGAAGGTTAAGATTTAAAATTTTGCTTAAGTAACTTTTCCTTCTCTAAAATTATATTTTGTGACTATTAATGCATAAGCTACATTTTAACTGGTATACAATGAATTAGTGGATGGCAATGTACAATTATATTACCAATCGATATATTACATATTGATGTGAATAAGATGATCGAAGTTGTAGTGCTTAGGGCATCCTTGAGAGGGATGCCAAGTTCGATTTCACATAGTCATTGGATTTGCTGAAAGCAATCTCCTGCAGTCTGCTTGTGTATTTACTCTTTCTAGAAATGAAGGTTCCATATACTTTTCTTCCAATCAACTATTGCTTCCGCTACTTAATCTTTGTAAAAATGCACCTGTTTAATTTTCACCTAGAGGAATTTTTTGATTGAATTAATACCTTTAATTACATATTTGATGTAATTGAATTTTGCGATTTGACATTTTTAATCCATGTTGTTTACTTTTGAATTGAGCATTAAGTAGAGTACAATTTTTAATGGGTTGTCAAAAAGAGTATTACCATTTTGGAGGGAAAATGATTTCAAATGGTTCAACATGGTATTTATTTTCTTTAATACAAGAGTTTGAATTGAAAATTGATGGGAAAAGAGGATTGGATTATAGAAATAAGGGAAGAGGTTGGACTATTGCATATTTTGAACTTCTACTTCGGAAAAGTGAACAAGAGAACTTTGTGGTATTTCCTTGACAGTGATGTCAAACATTCCTCTGTTGGTGTCATGTTGACTTTCATTTTTATGTTAGCTATGCAAGTTACGGCATTGCCTCAATTTAAACCTGTGATTAGTACATTGTTTGAGAGGCAACAACAATAGCAATCCAGTATTCCGATTTTCTGGTATTAATCTTATACATCTGCTCAACTATTGCTATTTGGAAACTGTGAGATTCCTCAGGTATCAATTACTATTGCTTGATCATTTTTTTTAAATCATTTATCAATTGAGCCTTGAATATTCTGCATTAATTTACTATTCTAGACTCAGAACTCTTTTTTGTCTATGAGTTGGAAAGTTTCCCAAAAAAAGAGGAAGTGCAAAAGCAGGTCCTAAAATGGATCCAAAACCTTGGGGGCATGAAGAAACCTCAGAAGAAAAGCCAAAAAAAGAAAAAATGAATAAAGCATTAGATTTATGCTTATTTGGCTTGGAAGTGGGTTTATTTTCCATTTTTTCTGCAGGAAGAATGAAAATGGAAATGTTGTTTCCTCTTTGAACTTCATATATATTCTATTTGCTCTACTATGGCAACTGATTGGAGAGTATAAGATAACATAAATATAAAGGGATATGAAGGCGTTAGATGGTTTGTAGAATCATGGAATTTGAAGTGAAAGAAGTCCTAAAAATAATCAAGATAAGAAAGGTTCTAGGCCTAGATGACATACCAATTAAGGTTTGGAAGTGCATGGGAGATATCAATTTAAATTGGTTATTCAATTGGATAATTTAGGTTGATAGTTTGAAGTGTTGAGTTTGAGTTTAACGTTAATTGTTGTTCCCAAAATAAGGAGTATGACAAAGTATGAAACTAAGCAAGATATGGAGATTAAATGGATGTGCAAGTGCAGAAAATGAATAACAGTGGAAGCACACAAGCACATAAAGGAATAAACGGACAAGGATTATATTGGTTTGGGTCTCTTGACACCTAGTCCACTCTCCAAGGTATTCCTAACCTTGGGTGCTACTAACCAGTAATTACATGTGAAATCATATATCCCTTGGTTTTCTGAGATCATCAAGAACTCATACACCATGCCTTGTTTTCCCACAGGCTTACCAGGAACTCTACACTACCTAGTTTTACTGAGTTTATCAGGAATTTGTTACACCACTCTGCCACAAGGATCCCCTTCCTTGTGGCAGAAAAATATCCCAAAAAAAAAAAAATGTACAATGTGATGCCTTTTACTAGGCAGAGGTGTGCATAGATTAAGCTCAAATATAAAGAATAAACAATAAATTTATAGTGCCTCGAATTCTTCTTGAGATGAATTTGATGTAGCTTTAAATTTGTTGAGTACCTTGGAGTAAATTCACTTGGAGACTTGATTAGGTTTCTTGTGATTGATTTGTTTGTGACACTTAAAACCCTCAAGAATCGTTTTTTTTTAATTGATCATTTGTTTATAAGTTTTTAGAGGGGCTTTTGAATGTTTGGAAGAAGACTGTTGAACTTTAGCTGTTGAAATGTCACATTAATTTTCGATCGTTACAGCTACAGACCTCTATAGACGTGACCTTTTCTCTATCGAAAAACTTTGTGGAAGATTGTGACCATGAAGATTTTTGTTGGTCTCTTTTGTTCACACCTCTGTGGAATACGATCGTTATAGAGATCTCTACAGACCTTTGTAGAGGCTCAACAAACCTCTATGGATGTCGTTACTCGGAGCACTCAGTAGACAGTGAGTGCTATAGACTTCTGTAGCTGCGGGCTTTCCTCTATAGCTCTCTTCTGTTGGTCTACAGCTTGAGAACGTTGTTTCAATGGCCTCGACAAACCTCTATGGCCCTACTCGTCTCTTTTGTATGTATCCGCTGAAATCTTGGCACAACTTCATTAGCTTAAGTTTAAGTTATTTATAAGTTTTGTTGTTATCAAAACCATATGCTTAAACTCAATACTCCCCCTTTTTGACGTTGATGACTTGTGACAATAAAAATACATGCTAATGAACTAGCTCCCCCTATTTATTTTATTCAATGATCCTTTGGAAGTTTGTTTCATTTTTGCTTATATGCTAAGATAGTCCACATTTTCAACTTAATTTCATATTCCATAAAAAAAATCAGTTCTTCCCCTCTTTATATCATTTCCCTCAAATTGGAAACAACTCATAGCATTTTCCCCCCTTTTTGTCATAGTAAAAAAGGTCTAGGGGGTGAGGGGTTTAAAAATTTTAACTTTGTGAAATGTGTTTTATGAACTTTTTACTCCCCCCTTTTAAAATCAATATGGGAGTTGGGGGTTAAGATGTGAAAGTTAAGTATTCCCCCTAAGATGCATAATTTAAAACTTTATTTCTCAATTTCAAACTAAAGTCATTTAGCTCATGTGATTTTCATTATGGTCCAAGCATTAGATAATTTAGGTTGATAATTTAAAGAATATGTTAAACTATCGAAGGTAGAGATGTCGAGTAATTTTGTGCCAAATTTGCAAGAATAATGGATATATTCAAAACTATGACCAAACTATGAAACATATTGAAAGAGTTGTTGAACAAAGGTCAGTAAAGTCAATTGCTATAGTTGTTGGAAAACTTATTTGCTTTTAGGCCAGTAAAGTCAATTGCTAGAGTTAAATTTTTACTTAGGTAATTGATAAGAAAATATAGGGTGAGAAAGAAGGACCTTCATATGGTTTTTATCAACTTAAAGGAAAACAAATAACGAAATTTTTAAGGAATTAATATGGTAGGTGTTTCAAAAGTGAAAAGTTACAAATAAATATATTCACATTATTAAGGATGTATCCATGAGTGGGCTATAATAGAGATGTGTGCCATGATTGAAGAAACAAGTGAATTTTTTGATTATTGCAAATTTACATCAAAGTTTGCACTAAGAACATATTTATTTATTTTGTCTATATGTTAACTTGAAATTTATGAGAAAAGTTGTTTTTGGTGTATGTTGTTTGGAAATGAAATACTTTTAATAGATGGTTTGAGATTTTATAAAATTGAAAGTAGATAAATAACAAGATGCTTTGTATCAATATGGGTCGATATTTTCATCAAACATTCTATACAATCTTCTAAAGCATGTACTTGTTTGTGTGTTTGTATTTGTAGTTTTTGTCTACATCTTTTGCATACCTTTCCTAGGTTCCCATCACAAGGCAAAGTAGTTTACTTGCCATGATGAATTTCTATAAGCTTCTTATGCATCATGATCTTTAGTCCAATCAAGTAGGTAGATGGTATAATTGAAGTCAATGTGTATGTTGGCCTGTCATCACAGTTCATAGTTTCATTTTCTTTGTTTATGATCATCAATTTTAGTTGTGTTTTGTTATTCATCCATTATATACATGATGATGTATGGAGTAAATGTGTCAAATGCCTTCGGAAAGATCTTCCATCACTATTTTCAAAAACAAATGAGTTAGTGCTCATTTAGGCTTTGTTTAGATGCATTAGCAATATGCCATTCTCTAAACACTTTTTGAGAATGATGTGACATCTTAACTAACATAACAACTGTACTTTGTTGTATTATTACCTATATTTTCAATAATTTTTTCTTACTTTTTCATTAAAAATCCTATATTGTTGATGTCATCCCTATTTTACTTTTCTAATACACTCCTCTTCCTAATGCACTCTATTCAAACAAAGCTTTTTAAAACTAATGTGACATCTTAACTACCATAACAACCCTATTTTTTTTATTATTACTTATATTTTCAATCATTTCTCCTTATTTTTTCATTAAAAATCCTATATTGTTGATGTTATCCCTACTTCACTTTTCTAATACACTCTCCTTCCTAATACACATGCATTGCTTATATCTTAACTACCATAACAACCCTACTTTTTTTATTATTACTTATATGCTAATCATTTTTTTTTACTTTTTCATTAAAAATCTTATATTGTTGATTTTATCCTTCACTTTTCTAATAATCTCCCTCTTAATGCACTTGCATTGCTAATACACTCTATCAAATCAAAGCCTTTTGAGACTGATGTTATATCTTAACTACCATAACAATCCTAGTTTTTTTTATTATTATTTATATTTTCAATCATTTTTTCTTACTTTTTCTTTAAAAATCCTATATTGTTGATGTCATCCCTACTTTACTTTTCTAATACATTCTCCTTCCTAATGCACTTGCATTGCTAATGCACTCTATCTAATCAAAGCCTTTTGAGACTGATGTGACATTTTAACTACCATAACAATCCTATTTTTTTTATTACTACCAATATTTTCAATCATTTTTCCTTACTTTTTCATTAAAAATCTTATATTGTTTATGTTATCCCTACTGCACTTTTCTAATACACTCCCCTTCCTAATGTATTTGCATAGCAAATGCACACTGTTCAAACAAAGCCTAGGTTTTATTCAATTTTTAAGTTGTTTTTGCTAAAGGCCCTTTTAATTTCTTTTCAATATTGAGACCTTTTAGCGACAGACATGGTGTTTCTAATTTTTTGCCCTTCAAATATTTAACATTTTGCTGACTTTAACAGCGCATGCAAGGAATTCCAGTCCCTGCCTCAAGGTCTCAAGTGACAGTCGACGATGGGGCACCAACAGCCGCAGTTCCACTTCGATGTATGGACTACCTTTATTTATATATTGAACTTTTGTTTTTCTTACAACTGCTTGTGGGCTGTCTATTAATAATATATCATTTCAAATTATTTTCATTTTCTTCCTCTCTGTGAACGTTTGCTTCTTGAATTTCCTGTTGTTTGTTCCTCATGTGTTTTTGGGTTGGGGGTAGTGGGGGTTGTTACTCGTTGAACCTCCAACATTGTAGTACTTGCAGGATGGACTAATTTTGTTACAGGGGAGTTGTGACTAGGTTAATCAGGTTAATAATAAATTATTTATCTATTCTGTGTTACTGGTTTCAATATCTAAACACTGCATGGGTAAGGAGTTTTGGCTGCTAAGGGGAATACGTTTCCCCAAAATACATGTTATTCTCAATAATCTGAAGTAGTAGCGCCTCATCTAGTATTGTTCTGAATGGATGTACATGCTTTATCTTGACTGTAGGCTCCATGACTGGTTGGTCATGATATTTAATAGGATTTGTTTTGTCTTATGATATTGTTACCTTTTCCATTTTGTTTTCTTTCAGAATTTTATATCCGTGACTAGATGAGGGGTTTGTAATTCAGAAGACAAATGAAAGACTGAGAATTTTCTATAAAGGATCTCTGCACTTGCACATCATTATCATCATATGCTATTTTCCATTTACGTGGGGACAGCTAATAAATCCTGTTATGCCATTTCTGTCTATCTTGGGCTGCACTCTTTGTTTGCCCATGTATTTCCATATATTCTTAAGAACCTCTAACCATATTCTTATTGGTCTTCCTCTTGCTTTTTTAGGACCTACTTGGGTAAACTCACTTCTTGGTGCTTAGTCCCTGTTGCATGTTGCTAAACAACCTAATTCTGTTTTCCCTTATCTTGGTATCTATTTAATTTTATTCTACCTCTAAGTTATCTTGAATTATTTTCTTTTTAACTTTATTCTTTTTATTTTTATCACACATCCTTTTCAACATGCTTTTTTTGGCTTTACTTATTTTATGGATATGTTGTTCCTTGACTGCCCATGAATACCTAAATCCTCGAAGAGTTTTCAAATTGTTATTAGTAAATGTCATTACTGAGTACCAAACAAATCAAAAGTCAATTTTTCTTGGTTAATTATAAGATTAGCCACGTTTCGTGATGTTGAATGTTGGGGATGTTTCCAGGTCCGTTTCCTCCAGAATAACCTTAGATGGTTAGCGTAAAGAAGGAAGACACTGTAGTCTGAGCTTGGTTGACAAAAATAATGCACATATGGCTTTCTAGTCAAATGCTTATTGTAAAAATCAAATCATTTGTTAGTTTGGAAAATTCCAAATGGTTGCTTTCTGAAAGATTGAATTAGCACAAATCCACTGTGTAATCACTAGATGTGCATGCAAAACTTGCAGACCGTTGCATGAAAGATATTAATCCATCTATCCTCAACATATAGTGACGGGAATAGTGTTTGTCCCAATGTGTATATTTAAGCATAAGGTAGATTTTAAATACAAATGCTTAAGTTGCATTGGGAATAATTAATGCTTTTTCCAATGCTTGAATCTTTTAATTGATTAGTGATGATAATCATGACATGCACTATTAGTGGTTTGTGTTTTTTTTTTTTCTGGTCTTATGGAGGTGGAGAAAGTGACAATATTGTTGACACTCTAAACCATGCTATAAGCTGATTATTATGTATGATGGAAGTATTTCCATGTCTTGAATCATTCTCTTTTTTTGAACCAAATCCCTGTTGCATACTGTAGGAAAATTAAACCATATTTTTAGTGTTATATGCTGTTTTGACACTCTAATCCATGCTATAGGGTGATCATCGTGTATCATGGAAGTATTCCCTTTGCCTTGAATCATTTCTCTTCTTTGAAACTACATCCCTGTTGCATAATGCATACTAAAGGAAAATTGAACCATATTTTTAGTGTTATATGCTATTTCTGGAATACCGTTATTTGCTGAGTTTTTCCTTTGGAAACTCAAATTTGAGTGTGAAAAGCCTAAGTGTCTTTCTAGATTCATTGAAAAGTACAAATAATTTGCTTGTTTTCAGGCTAGTTACTCCCTTCTTGTACTCAAACATGTGATTCATGTTTTTCCAGGCAAATTTTCAGGCACTTTATTAAAAGATAATGAGATATCTTTATCGAAAAGAAATGAAGCTCTGCGGAGATATGAGCTGTAAGTGGTCTGTGTATTTCTCATTCTGTTATTTATATTATCAAAGTGTTGCAATGCATTCATCCATCTGCTGCAAAGGTGATATTGTTTATAAATGAGTGTGCATGAATAAATCACTTTGACAACATGATTTACCACAGTTGCAATCTAACACTATTTTCGTTATCATGTTATTCCAAAGAGGTCACAGAAGAGCTGTTAGGTGTTTGTAATGGCTGTTAATATCGCACATAACATTGCCATAACAGTTTTAGCCGTAGTGGTCCCTTTCTCACCTGTTCCTTTTAAAATTTTCATTCTTTGCCTCTTTTTTCTCTCCCAAGTGGACATGCCTGACCATGTTTCGATTATTTTGGTTATTAAAGACCAAAATTGAACTTGATTTTAGAGCATGTTTGGTTATTCTCCCCTTATCCCTCCACTTTTTCCAATGCGACACTCTACTATCACTTCCTATCTTTACATTCATAAAGCCTATCTATTTATCTCTATTCGCTTTTTGTCTGATATCACATGACATCCTTCTCTTCCTACATTTTTTTCACCTATCTTATCCCCTCCTATTCCCTTTCTTATATCTCCAACCAAGCACCTCCTTATTGAATTGGATGTCCAATGTCCATTTTAAAAGGAACAATTTTTGAACCACAACAGCTTTTATCTAGGTGTAATGGATAATATGAATTGTGTACATGATAAAGATGTTGGCTGCTGATGCTGTTAATTATTTAAAACCTTGGTCCCCATGCTACTATTTTCTTTTGGAATGGCAAACTTAAGATATAGATCATGGTTGATTCTTGGTTCCTTGGCCTAAAAGTAGTCGGCATGTGATTGATGATTTAGATTCCAAGAACACATCAGTGTGGGGCCTGTGAATGTCCACACTGTGGCCATCTTTTTTTAGCCACAATTTTTAATTTGATTCTAGGCATACCATATCAAATTTTGCTGTCCCAATCATGGCCAGATAAGATTCTGCTGTTGATACTAATGGTTGGCTGATGTCATTGGTCCATGCTTGAGAATCATATCTACAAGAAAAATCTAGATTGTAAGTCCTTGAATACATGCACACATTTGGTACAGTCTGATTGCTTCATTCAATTGATATATGGCATAAATCTTACCCTCCAAGTTCTGCATGTGTGCATGTGCTCATGATCCAAGAATAATTTAAGCTAGTCATGAATGCACATATAGATGATTGAATATGTTCATTTGACAGAGATGTGCATTGCATCTGCTCCTTACTATGGAAGTTGTATTCACAAATACCAATGGCATGATTATCTACAAATGGGCTTAGCTAATAAATAGGCCAGAATGCTTGACTGTGGGGCTAATGAACTCCCCCATAATATTCCCATGAAAAGGATGTTGAATATTCTTCATTGCATTTCATGTGTGGTTATTTCGTGGGCAAAATTTACCACATTGCTTGTGTAAATTATTGAGTCGTCTCCTTTGGTCTGTCTGGATACTTGGAAATAGGGAGGAAAATTGGTGTCTTGGAAAAAAAAAGAAGAGAAAATGAAAGAAGAAAATGTTAGTCATAAAGTGAATAAAGTTAAAATAAATATGATTGATAATTGGGAAAAATAGAGTTGATGATTGAAAATGTAGGCAATGATGTAAAAAAGTAGAGATGTCGGGGGTAGGTAAATGTCACATTAAATTAAATGGAAAGGCACTTTTCCGAGTATCCAAACATACCATAGCAAAGAAGTTAGAAAATACATTGAAAAATGCAACTATCATGTTTTGTAGTAGCCAAACTTCATATTGAAGCACTTCCGTAGGATCAAGCAAGCCCATTTTGGTAGTTCACCATGTGGATTGTCATATAGAACAGACGATGTTGTCCGGGAATAGCCAATGATTAATGACCTGAAAGGATCACCCCCACCATCATTTAAGCATTTTCCATAGTCTAGATTAACCGGTGACTAGGATCAGCGATATAGATAAATGGATACATAAACGAGATCAATCATTGATATGGCTTGCTAACCAACGGTATGATAGCCATTTGTTTTCTTTGTTTATGTTCGGGATCACAGTTCATTGATTCAAAATTGGGCACATGTGATGTATGCATGAGCTTATTCTTGTGAGATCATGCAGTTTAACAGATTTGCTGAACCAGCTAACGAGTGTTATTTCAAGTCAGAAGCAAACAAACCACTCTAAAGAGTCTAGTTCGCCTCCATCACTTAAAAATGGATTTGGCGAGAATGGTAACCATCATTTAGCAGATACTGGTGCTGAGGAAGGAAATAACAGGGGCATGTCTGGCGGTACATCTCATTCCCAAGATACAGAGCTTGTGTCACCAGTAGATTCAAAAAGTGGCTTAAAAAGAAAGAGGGATGCAGTTGAAGTGACACCAGGAGCATCTTATTGTGAAGCAGTGTCTGGCACACAGCATGCTTAATTTTGTGGAAAATGTCGTGCAATTCAAATCCCACAAAGCTGGTCTATAGTTTGGGGCATTTTACTATTTGGTTTGTTCTGCTACCCAGGTTGTATCTTGCAAATGCTGATCTTGCACATATGTGCAATACTATGTGCAGTACTTTACAATGTTTCCTCCAACTTCCATGTTTATGCATGTCATAAACAGACCTTACAATGTACATTTTATTAATTTTATTTAGGTTTCTTTTTGTTACCAATGCTTCTATAAAATTTACTAGCATACTTAATCTGATATGATTCAAAATTAAGCATAATCTCAGAAGGTTTGATTATTTTTACTATTTTTGGTGATGTTTCAAATTTTAATTTGGCAATGAGAAGGGAATCAGTCTCAATGATTTATTTCAGTGCAGTTTTTTTTCCAGTTTTGTTCTTTCACAAATCAGAGCATTAAAGAGTAATTATACTGTACATTTGGTTAATCATCTTCTAAAACAATATATATATGTATATACATACATACATATATATATATATATATATCAATGTCCAATGGTAATGGCTTGGGAAATTCTTTCCTGTTGACCATCGTCTTTCTTTCAAATGATCCACTAACTAATGAAGTTCATTATGTGAAGATTTGAGGGAAATATATGTTAGGACTTAGGGATATTGATCTCAGTATTTTCGTTACAGATATCTTTCTTGAAATGTCTGTCCAGGAAGATTTTTGGTAAACCATAGGGACTTAGCTGCTGGGCAGGAATTGGGTTTCCAGCTTCAACCTAATGAAATTTGGTCATTATTATGCATGAAAGCATGAAGAAAAGTTGATTTGTTTGAAAGGATGAAAAATTGAATAGATTTGGAGCATGAAAGCATGAAGAAAAGTGGACTCTGTTTGAAGGTATGCCAAAATGAATAGAGTTGGAACATTAAACAGCCTTGCATTTTCATCGATATATATATATATATATATATATATATATATATAACTAAGCTGTGATAACTAATCATTCAATTTTTATTCACTATTATATGTGAAGAATAGTCAAAGATTTTTCTGTTCAAATGATCCTTGCTCCCATGGGTAGGATTCTGGTAGACACCGCAAAATAATTTGTTAAACTTGGACAATTTATTGTTTTATGATAATGTACTCGAATTTTGGTTGATGCTCTCCCCACTAAGGAATTTTCTGGGTCAACATGCTGGTAACTGATTGTTTGGTGCATGACTAGCCACAGCTCATATTGTTGGAAGATGTGCTTGAGACTTTGTCATAGTTTCTATCCTAGTTGTTATGTGAAACTGGCTTGACTTTTGTGTTCTTTCTGTCCATATCGTGTAATAAACATCCAGAGAATGGAAGTTACATTGAAATATTGTACTGAAAGTATTAATTTTTATGTGTGGGTGTAATGGTTGGGGATATTTTCTGTTTCGGGGTGGTGACAGTTCTCTCTGTTAGAGTCTACCTTTCCATGTATGCTTTAAACCGGCTTGATTCTTTTCCTAAGATTCCCTTTCAAGTGAATCAACTAAGCCTGATCCATGCTTGGCTTGATTATTCAGTATTTATCATCTTCACTATCATCTAAAGCATTTCCATTCCTAAGTAGGGTCCACTACATGGATCCTGTTGTGCCATTCCTGTTCATAGAAACTCGGAATGCTACTTTAGAATCCATGGTATAAGATGTGGCAAAATTTTTTTGATACCGGCTGCCAACTTGACACACCAACTCCTACTGGCAGTAGGTGAAAAATACTCATACTTGCAGAGCTGCTTGATTTTCAATATTATGAACCAAATTATAAGGTGGATTTAATGAATTAAAGTTCCGGTATCCATTTCCAAAAGAAAAGACTTGGGCTTGAATGGCTCTTGTGGGACCCACAATAGCCATTAATAGCTATTATGCAGAGTAGGCCTGGTTGTTACACTGACCATTATTGTCATTTAAGAAACTTGCTGTGTGAGTTACGCATCATAGGTTCTTGTTGGTTTGCCTGTACATCAAGCATAGCGGTTGTACTACCTCTTGGCGGATGACTGGATATTTGTGTTGATGTTGGTTTGGGAGGGTTATAGTTTCACAATAGAATTGAGATCTGTCCTTGTGCCAAAGTGTTGGAAACTCCCAGGAATTTATTCAATTTCTGTGTGCATCATTTAGTCAGTGTTCATAATTAAGTAGCATTCATGATATTGTGGTCTGTTGGCTGTCTACAATTTTTTTTTCTCTTATTCTGAAGGTTGTACAGTGTTCATTTATTTCTTGCATGATTTAAGAATATCCTTATTTTAGCTAATGTTGTCTTTATGTCGGCTTTTCAGTGTTCTATGGTATGACAGTTCCAGGGGCACATAATTCCTTGTTATTGGGTCTAAACCTCTATACTAAAACTCTACATTGCTATCATTATTTCTTCAGTATTCTATGGTATGACAGTTCCAGGGGCACATAGTTCCTTGTTATAAGGGGCTAAACCTCTATCCTAAACCTCTACATTGCTATCATTATTCCTTCAGTGTTCTATGATATGACAGTTCCAAGGACACATAGTTCCTTGTTATTGGGTCCAGTGTTCGCAGTTTCGAAATTTTTGGTCGAAATTTCGTTTTCGGACCTTGGAGAAATGTTTTCGCCATAGAAATGCAGAAAATTCCCCCATTAGGAAAAAATTTTGAAATTTTGGGGAAAATTTTGAAATTTCCCCCAAACTTCAGAAATTTCCTCAATTTCTTGTCGATATTTCAAAATTTCCCCAAGTTTTCGTCAACAATTTCGATGAGAAATTCAAATAAAAACCCAAACGTTCCAAACCCTAATCGCAAACCACATTCTAGTGGCCCCTTTTCTTATTTCCGAAACCCCTTTCCCGATTTTGGCAAACCAAAACAAGTTTTACATGGTCTAGTTGAAGATTTGGGAAGCTGTCAGTGTTGAAAAACCTCTTTTTCAGCCCCGTCCAGTGCTCCAGCAACTTCTAAACTCCACAACAGGTTCATTTTTTATTTTTTTGGGAGAAAATAAATCTGTTATATTAATAATTATTATTTATAACCATTTATTAGTTTTTTTTATAGATTATTAATTATATGAATTAAAATAAATTATATATTGAGTTTACTATTTAAACAACATCTAAAATCTATGAAAAATGATTTTGTAAAAAAATTTTGATTTAAATAATATAAATATTACTTAACAACAACAATAATTAATTAATTATGTTTCATTTGTCATATAATTATTTGTAAAATTAGCTTTTTATGTATGCATTTATATTTTGTAAGTTATGAAGAAAATAATTTATATTATAATTTTTAGAAATAAATTGTAGGCATACATGCATAATTTTTTTTTTGGTATAAAAAATATGGTGTGTTTCTTGTTAAAATTATTCTATGACTTAAATCTCCCATCTAGTAGTATTCCACTTTAAATATTTACTTTATCTGCTTTTGCATCATTGGTATATTTTCTATTAAGTTTTATGGAAGATTTTTCTGCATTTTTTATTATTTTTTTTATATTTTAGCAAAATAGTTCGGCAAAATTTTTGAAAATTTCTTTGAAATTCGCGAAATTTTCTCCTTTTAGGCTAAGCGAAATTGCCAATATTGATTGGGTCTAAACCTCTATCCTAAAACTCTACATTGCTATCATTATATAAAATATCCTTATTGGAAATTATGCATCAACCTTTTGCTGATGTGTGCATTTGCTCTGTGTGTATGTGTGTGCATGCATGCATGCATGTGTGCGTACCATAAGCTGGAGAAGAACACATGCATGTAAGATTGTTGAAAAAAATGTCCACTTATGCTTTCTTTTGGAATTAAAAAATTTCGAGAGTCAATGACTGAGGCATTTGGTGCGGAGGAGACATAACTAGAGGAATCTTACAAATCAGCAAAACAACAAACAGTGTTTATTTCTTTTACAATCTTCTAGAAATTCACCAATGGCTTGGTTTCTTCTCCTATCCCATCTCATTTTGTCATAAATTTCTGGTCAAACCTGCTTGGAGAATTGAAAATTCAAGGCGATAATGAGCACGAGAATGTTGTGGACTCCTGCGTTGCTGTCTCTTCTCTAAGATGAGAAGCATTTCTATACCGTGACTGCACCTTATTCCGCACTTTCTTGTCTTCCTTAGTGAAGGACAAGCCTTGAGATACAGAACATACACCATTTGATGCAAGCTGCTGGATTCCCACAGAAAGCCGCCTGTTTAAGGGGGTAGCACTCCCAAAACTCCCACTTAAGCTTCTGTTTGCAAGCTGCCGATTGCTTGTGCTTGGTCTTGTTGCAAACAAATTCTCTTGTTGTACCACTGTCTGCCCTTGCACCCTTTTCTTTTCCTGCTGAGGAGGTAATCTCATCAGTATCCAAATGAAACAATGAAAGCTTTTGTCGATTTCTAGACATAAAAGATAACTTGAACCATGGATTGTCGAGAAGAGAGAAAAAGAGAAAAACAAAAAGAAGAAGAAGAAGAGAGGATCTAGCTATGAATTTGCCTCCATATTGAAGAAGTCTGATTGCCACTTCCTTTTTTTTTTTTTTTGGCAACAAATGATACTTACTCTTTGCTTTTGCTTCTCTGCTTCCTTTTCCATCCTCAGTAAATTGTAATCTTCCAACATTGCCAAAAGAGGTACCTAGACAGTAGGAATAAGTTGAGGGTAAGGTTTATGTAAGGGACAGCTGAGAAGTAATTGATTGCTTTGCAAGCTCCAAGATGTAGTTACTCATTCCCACTAACCTCGTTGGAATATATAAGAAATGGAAAATTTTGCCACCCTGGATTTTTTTTGGGGGCTCTATCTGTTTTTAGCTTGATGCAATGGGTTAAGGCAGACGAAAAATGTATGAGAAAACACATTTGGGTTTATTCTATGAAAATAGAAAAGTAAATACAAAAAGAATCTCCACCTAGTCTTTATCAACTTATATTGAAATCATATGATAGGGTTTTCAGAGAGCTAATGTGTGTTAGGGAACAAAATAGTCACAGGCAGATATATTGAGATTATGAAAGATGTATGACAATCAATAACAAGTGTGTAGAATCTGTAGATCATAGATGGTAAGACAATTAATTCCCCTATTACGATAGATTTACTTCACCATTAAGCCTATATCTCTTTGTTAGTTATGTGTGAGCAGACTTCACATTTATAAGAATATATTTTATGATGTATCCTCTGTAGAATATGTAAATTTTATAAAGAAGACTAGGGAAGGCATAAACACAAAGCTAGAAAAATAGAATGATGATCTAGAAGTATGTGGAATGTCACTTTACCAATTATAGGATCATAATGACAATTGTAAACTATCAGTGAAAAAATAACTAAAATCAACCACTTCTATTCTTCTTTTATTGACAGCTCATGAAAGTAGGGAGGTTTAATAAGGATGTTCTAGAAACTTCATGCTTCGGTACTAACCAAACTGGAAGAGAATTTTTATAAAGTGACTATAAGATCAATGATGCTTTGTAGAGTGTAATCCTAGGCGATCAAGGAATAACATGGGATGAGCGTACCCTAAATAAGATGAGGGAAAGTGGGCTTAAATGATTTGGTGGAGATAAAGAAACATACTGGCTAGGAGTAGATTAGTTAAGTGAAAGGGCATAAGAGAGCAAGGTAAAGCAAAAAAGAAAGTTAATGGGGCTGTAGAAAATGTGTAAAGATACATGACTAACTGAGAACATAGTATAGGATGGGCCAGTTTGGTGACTGACTTTAGTTCAAATTAAGACACTAAAATGATGTGCATTAAAAAGAAATGCATATTCACACTATGGTTGTTGACACTTCTATATATGAACACAAAATTAACTAAGAAAAAAAAGGGAAGTACTTGTCAGATTATCTTCTCTAAGTAGTTCCTTAAAAGAGTGTCACACCTCATCATATAGGAATACTTTCTTCCTTTCCTCTTCCCAATTCTTAGTTTTTGCTATTAATGAATCGACCAAAGCTGCATTTCACATGCAAAAAAGTTATCAGTAGCCTATCATCATTAATCATTCACGAAAAAACTACATTACATTTACTATAAGACAGCTGTTTAATCAAACTATTCTTGTAGGATATGGCACAATATGGGAATGACAATGTGACTTAGGTATCATTCAATTCTAGCTGAACATTTTGCACCACCGTTTAGCATAAATTTGGAAGTAACATGCCACCAACAATCTGATTCTTGAGCCCGGGCAAAAGAGGAACATTGGCATCCTGAGAGGAGGGGACAAGGGGTAGCCAATCATAAAATTTTTGGGTCAGTTCTTATTTCTTGATGATACTGTTCCGAATATTAGAAAGATGTGAACCTTTGGCATAGCCACTTCTAAAGCTGAGGTGAAAGAGAACCATCAGTTTCCTTTGGGGCAGAGACCAATGGGTAATCAGTCTTTGGCCAGTATCCGCAATCCACACAAGTGCTAAATTGTGTCCTTATCCTTGTGCTACTTTAGCAACAAAGTTGACGATTATATGGAATGCTTCATAAATACTTGTTATTCTATTGCTTTGGTTTCATCACTTTCAATTATCAAGTAATTGTCATGGTAAACACCCATTATCTCCTTGATCAGAAGAAATGCAATCATACCCAGGCTGCCATACACTATAGTTTGGAATCTACCCCCTTAAACTGTTACCTGGAATTTTGTTGACTGTTATTCGAGCACGTTCTGCACGCTTGAGGTTTTTGTGAGCACCTCTGCTGACTGAATATCGATTCTCATCCTAGAACAAGCATCAAAGAGATTAAACATGATAATGGAAAAGGGTGGGAAACAACTAGGCTGAAGCTAATAACAAATGTGATTACCCTGCTATATTCTTCTAGCCATCGCTCTTCATCACATGATGCCATCCATTTTTCCACCTTCTCCATTATTTCCTTCCTACTACAAGCCTCTTCTTTTGCTACAGATATCTGTTCATCCATGCTTGTAAGGAGATCGGCGTGGTCAATCTCTCCTTCAGCATTTGCAAGTCAATGAAGGTAAGAGGAAAAAATGATGGTCAGTTTCTGCTCTATATCGCGCATCAACATGGCACATACTGTTAATTCTAGAATGTTTCATCTCATGGGACCCACCAATATCAAGCTAGTCTGATCATGACATGATTAATCCATACAAGACAACCATGGATATTCTAGAAAGCAGACTGAATATATCTTTGGCTGCTTGATGAATGAATGAGCTATTTCTGAAGTGGCACATTACAAGTGGGTCCACCTGATTGATGGAATTGATCTCACTCCCAGGCTGCATTCTGTAGTATGGTAAATTTTCTATCAAGATTAGCCAAAACAGGCTTGATTCTTTCTGAGAGATAAATTTCAGGGCAAACCAGAATTTATGAGGTTCATTATGTTTTCCATCTCTGATCGTGATGGTATTTCCATGTGGGTTCTTTTGCATATCTCCACAAGTTCCAGCTGTTTCTTAAGGAATAGCTCTTTCATTTTGCTTGCTTTTAGCTGATCCAGCCTCTCGACTTCGGCCTCTGCCTGGGAAAAAGGTCACAGTTCAAAATACACGCATGTTAAAAACTTCAAAGTGGTCAATGAAAACTTTTGGAGCTAGGAGTGCCATCAACAGACATGCAAAGTATTTATATTTCTCGTGATGAAGAATATTGCTAGAACATGTGTGTCTTCAAGTCTCTGAATTCAGTGTTCCATACAAGTTTACTTCATGCCTACAGTTCACTTGGGGTCCTTCCTGATTGACAACCCATATCGAAAACATGTGTAGGTGTTGGGATTCCATGCATGCCAACATGAAATTTTTGTCTGTGAGCATGGTTCATCTTTTGATAGGAGTATTTATCTTCCAATGATATTCTAGCTATTTGAAATAAACTCCTTGCCTGCTGGATTATTTCAAGTGTGAGGCTCCCAGGCTTTGATATGTCGACTGCTGATAGTGATATGAAGTCAGTAACATGAGCAAATATTATCCGGTCTTCAGAAGATGTATCCATCAGGCTCCACAAATTTTCTAATGCTTTCCCAAGTTTATGTAGCTGCAAATAGCCAAAATTTCAGGGGTGTTCAGATTCTTTTTTCCATCAAAGTTTAGTTAGCATATAGATCAGGAAGATTTGCAGATATCTATCCATATTTCGGATGGTTTTAATGCAATAAATATGATGTTGAATTTCTTTTAATGAGTAAAATGAAATTGTTACTGGTTAGCTGCCTTTGAATATCCTTATTTCACAATAAATAACAAGCAAACGAACTCATCCATTTGCATAATATTTTTTCACATCCTTCTGAAATAATTGCATCAGTTATTAAGCCCATATGGCTACATTTTGGAAACTAAGATGAACTCTGCAGGAACAACTTGATTCAATTCGTAAGCAAATGTGAAAAGGACATTCACTTCAACATAGAGATCAATTCCTTTTCAAGAATGTAGTTTTTAGTGCCAATTTGGTGATCTCCATCATGTGGAATCTAAGCATTCAAATATTTGCCTGAACATCTGGAGATTTTATCTCTGGGACGAGGAATATTGTTCATTACTTCAAGTTCCCATGTGAAGCCTACTGAAAACTGAAAGGGAAATTTTACTGGTTGGCTCTAAGATCAGCTATGCTTTAGAGGCTGATATATTTATCTGCCTAGGAATGTTGAGTGCAGCTGAAATGAAATGTTGGGATGGATAAGTATCAGAGAATAGGAAATTTGAGTTAAAAATATGAAGTCACCTGGGAGAATTTAAGGGCAATACTTAGGGTTATAAAACAAGGGGAAGCAATCTGAGGTGCTTAAGCTACACATAACAGAGACTGCAGGATGGACCTAGAGGAGTTTTGAGGTTGAAGGTTATTAGAGGGGAAGGCTTCCACTTAAAAGAATATGAAGGGAAATTGTTAGAAAATATCTGACGGCACAGGGTTTAACAGAGGACATGGTGCGGGATAGAATAAAACAATGTAAAATGACTCATCCAGCTGAAACTTAGCTTACTGCATTTTGCATAAAGTTGACTTAGCGTGCTGGATATGAAGCATATACAAACAATGATAGGTGAATAATATCAAGAATATTAGTATTCTCAGATGCGTTTAGTGTATTTGTTATGCTTTTGATTCTATAACATCTAATATACTTGTTGCCCCTGCATGCTAGGTTTCTTTGGTGTTTTTTTTTTATTTTTGTTTATTTTTCAATTGCACATGATCCTGGCCAAAAGCATGAAAATCATTGAAATTGATTTATTACCTTCTCCAACCTCTTTTGCTTCTCTTCTTTTAGAGACTCCACGGTACTGTTGAGTCTTGCCAAAATAGCATCGCTAATGTTCTTTGCTTGCTGCATACTTGAACTGCCTAGACTGGGATGAACGTTCATGATAATCTCAGAAGAATCCATGCCCAGTGTTGCAGAAAGGCTGTGCACAGTCCTTATATATTCCTCCACTTTCATTAGCCTGTTGCTCTTTTAATCAGAAAAAGGAATAACGGGTCAAAACAGCTCATGAAAATATAAGGAATTATGTGATGCTTCAGTGAATGAAATAGCATGTTTAATTTGGCTCAGTAGTGGTACAAGGGGTGGTAGGTCCTGTCACCCAGGTAGACCATCTGCCAACTCATTAGATGGTGGTTAAATGGAGATTGAACAGTCACCTTAAGGCAATATTGTGGTGCTATGTTTAGGTGCATCACTAATTAATGGTGATACTGTTTGTTAAGCATGAGTGCACCACCTTTGATTTTTGTGAGTGGAAACCATAGGTGGGGCATCTGTGATTTGTTCAATAGCCTATTGCTCTGTTGATCAAAAAAGAGGAGAACAGATCAAAACAACTCATGAAAATATGAGGCATCATGTGATGCTTTAGTAAAAATAGACTTTAATTTGGTCCACTAATAGTACAGGGTGTGGTGGTCCCGTCGAGTGTCACCCAACAAGGCATGGTTGGTCCTGTCAAGTGTCACTCAGCTAGATCATCTGCTAGCTGTATTGTTAGATGGTCATTAAATGGCCATTTAATGGTCATCTTAAGGAAAATTTTTGGTGCTATTTTTAGACGCATTACTAATTCAGGTTGATACTGTTTGGTAAGCAAAGCTGGGCCACCTTGATTTTCGTGTGAGTGCAAAACACAGGTGTGTAACCTGTGATTTTGGTAAGCAAAACCGCATCTCTTTTTTTTCAGTCCACTTGTGATTTCTGGAGAGTGAAGCTGTACTTTATCATTGGCACCCTCATCATTCTCCAGAATAGACACTCTAGCCCACTTTTGCAGATTTATTTCTTTACCTTTTCTCTGTGTAATTGTTGTAGCTCAACACGGTACTCATCAAGCTTTTTCAATGAGAGATCATTCTCATCCACAGTAACATCCATTGGTGAAATTTCAAGGCCGGCATCACCTGCTATTTCTGAGGAAATCTTATGAATTTGCATTTGAACAGCTCGGAACTGGTTCACCCGTTCTTCCTTTCGCAGTTGCATCTCCCGTAGTGCAGGAGTGATTGCATCAAGCTGCTCCTTCAGTGTCCCTGTCATTTTCTCTGGCTGTTTTGAATAATTCGTCAGGATCTAATCAAAGATGAAGAGTTAACAATGCTTGTCCAAATAACTGGATCATTTACTTGGATGGCCATCTTATTCTGTTGACATTACGGCAATACCTTCAAGTGATCCATGGCATTCATCAGAACCAGTGTGGATGATCCTGAAAATTCTTATCAGTTATTCTTTCTTCTGCAAGAAGAAAATATTGCTGCAAGTCTATGAGCAATGGGTGTAGCTTTAGTCTGGGTGGTTATGGGCTGTCATGCAGATATTTATCTGCCTTCCCACTGATACTGGGTCCTCCAAATGAATGAGCTAGATCATTAAAAGATGGGCCACCAGTTCAGGATGTTGGACTCAATGAAATCTCTCTCATCTAGAAGGTGGAGCATGAAGATGGCATACCCGACATGGGAGAGATCTTTCTCCCAGTGACACAAGTAGGTGGGTGAATTCAGCTTCTGAATCTGCCAGTAATTGATGTAGTCTAGCTCTTGAGATATTTGCACTGTCGACTTTTCTTCTGTAGACATCCAGACATTCCTGTTCCAGCTCAAGCAGAATCTTCTCTCTTTCAAGTTGATGTTGTCCAACTTCATCCCAAATCAACTGTTTCAGGTTTAAGCATCAAATAAAATGTTGAACACCCAAATACATTAATATATGTATAAATGTGTAGTTTTTTCAGTCCCAGGAGAATTGGCCCTGACAATTGTTACGCTCCAAGGGGGGTGCACTTGCAATACGTACTTCTCATCGTGCATTGAGATGTGCTTTGGATTGTGTGGGGGTGCTTGATTCCTATTCAGCCACCTCAATATGATGTGCATTTTGAGAACAAAACAATGCAGCATTGAAATTTTCTTTTGCCGCCTCAGAAAATAAAAGTGCTACATCTGTTCAGATGGTGTTGCAATCTCTAAATTTACAAATGATGCGATGGTCAACTTTTCTCCTGCTTGCTTTTAAGTGGCTGCTTCGACAGCCATTGCCTGAAGGTAAGTGCAAATTCATTTTTGACAGCTGTGCTTGAGCTTCATGCAAACTGTGGAAATGATATAAAAAAGAAAATTAATTTTCTACTGAACTTGCCTGGAGTTCTTGAAGCAGATACCCGCAAGATGACTCCAGCAAGGCAGAACTGCAGATTTTTCCCTTCACATCAAATGATCCCATCTGATGGAGTTGCTGATTTTCTAGTAACCAACAGGCGGCGAGTATCTAGGAAGTATGGTGGGATGGGAGGGGAGGGAGGGAGGGAGGGAGGACATGTGGCTTTCGATGAAGATTTCAGTGGAAAGACTAAGAGAGTGGGGATTGATGTTGGAGGGAACTAAAGGAAGGATGTGTGTTGCTGGTTTTGCTTGAAAGAAAAGACTGGCAGACGGTTGGTGATTAAAGCTTTGGTAGCAAGGATCAGTACCCCTTCTTGCTTTAGGATGGCAAACTCTTTTCTTTCCTCATCTTTATCTTTTTCTATTCTTTTTTCTTCCCCTCTTGCCTCTCACATTTTTTGAATTTGAAACTACTCCAAACGCATTCATTCAGGTGATCTTATCATAAAGGTAAATGGTCAAATTGGGATGATATTGATTTTTGCATGATCCTACCATTTATGTTATTCTTGTGAAACGAATGAAAGAGGCAACTTGTCTCTGAAGACAAGCGAAAGAGGTGGGAGTGAGTGCTGATAGATTGACAGCACATGAGAGTTGGGCCATATGTCAATTATCACCAGGGAGTAATCCCCCACATGATCCCCCTACCTTCATCCCGTAGACTACCTGACAAATGCTGGTGAATTGAGATGAGATGCAAACACCTCGTTTTTGTCTAATTACAACAATATTGTTAGCATTGGTTTTGTTTGTAAAACAGAAAATGATAACGAAAGAAAAGGGAGGAAAAAGTGGATTTGAGAAAAATGAAAAAAAGGAGATAATCTAATAATAAAATGAATGATAATTAAAAATAAAGTGAATAATAATTAGATTTTTTGAATGGAAAAAGTGGGTGAAGAATGAAAATATTATTAGGAATTAGAAAAAGCAGAATTATTAAGCTAGATAAATGTTACATCAATTAAAAGAAGAAGAAAAAAAAAGAAAAAGTAAAAAAGATTCCGCCCATGTCTCTAGATATCAAATCAGGCATGTTGGAGATTTATTTTATTTTATTTAATAAGGGTTTTTTTTTTCTGTTTCTCTTGGCTTTTTCACTTTGGATCATCCATCTGTTGAAGGGCATAGAAAGGTGATTTGCACCCATGTGATGGATCACATGGCTTGGCGTGAGGCTTAAACGTTGTCCTGTGGTGAGAAAGTAGAGAGATGAGCAATGTCAGTCAGGGTTTTAATGGAAGCACAGCACCTAATTCTCACCTTTTTAAATAGAAAGATGGCTAGCCATTTTCTATGTCATGGAAGTGGGCTATCATTTTCAATCGGGAATGAGTCTGTTTTAGAATAAAGCGAGGTTGAGCCTCAGTCACAGGACAAGATCATGAAAAAAGAAAACCATCACTGGGTTGAATCTGTTGATATTACTCTTAAGGCAAATAAAATTTCTTTAATAATTTATTTCATAGTTTATCTCTTGGTTATCCAATATCGCATGCTTAGTGAACACAAAATATTAAATCATAACCAATCTTATCTTTTCAAAATTAAATGCAAATTTTTAATCATTATCTACTGTTCTTTCACGCAAATGTCTATTTTAGGACACTTCTACGACTCATGTATGAGTTTAGTTATTTTTCTTGTAAATTAAACCTTTTAAGTTTGTGATATTATAAATTAGCACAAATCTTTTTGATATTGCAGTTTTGAGGAAACACCAAGTTATAGAATTTAAATGATAATATTGAAGGTTTAACATGCACAATGTTCAAACTTTTTTCAAACTTAGATAGCACAAAACCGGAATATCAAAAAGATAATTGTGCTAATTTATAATATCATAAATTAAGTGGTCAAATTTGTCAATTTTTCATATAAAATAAATTAAAAATAAATACAAGATGATGAAGGGGATCATATGAACAAAGACAAATAAATAAACATATTGATAATTGAATATATAACCAGTAATTAAAAAAAAATAGTTGGGCCTGTAAAAGCCAAATGAGAAAAAAAGGAAAAAGGTTTAGATTCTGCTTAACATGTATTAGCTTCAACATTCTATTTTGTTTGTAATTTGTTCTTGAGCATTGACTAGCTTTATTTTCAGCTGCTGCCTGAACCATTTTTATTTATTTATTTATATGTTTTTTTCCTTCCACTCCCCTTTTACCTCTCTGTACTCTGTAGATTCAACCAAACATTTCTTCACTCCATGATGTTGTACTGTTGTCATGTGTGGTTGGGGCAATGGCAAAGCTTACAGTTTCCCATCAGCTCCATAGGCTGCATGCATGCCTTGTTAGTGGGATACACGAGCTTTGACAAACTGGAATGCGAGAAGGGTCAAAAATACACACACCCACGAATTTTTTTTTTTAATTAAAAAAAAATGGTTGGCATTAAACCAAGCCAGGCAGCCTTGTACCAGCAGCACCACAAGAACACCTGTGGCTTGTCTGTAATTGGTTGGCTGCTGTTTTTCTTTTCAGTTACGTCATCACCCTTGTCTTTTTTTTTTTGTGGAATTTGCTTGAGACAGAAACGGACATGAAGAAGAAGCAGGGCAGAATATCATTGGCTGGCAGCCTGCCACGTTGGTAAGAAGAAAGCAAACCGGCGTGGGTGAATTTCTTCTTCATAGAACTAGTACGACTTTGATTCTTCTATGAAGAAATAATTACTAGTTAAATAGAAATCCCCCAAATAATATAACAGACAGAGAAATAGAGAGAAGGGAGGATGGCGTCTTCACTCTCTCTTCTTCCTCTATTCACTCCTAAGCTCAGGAGGAGTTCAAACTCAGCACCCTCTTTCTTTGCTCCTCACCCATTTCAATGGTATAAGAAGCAGAAGAAGGATACATCTGATATAGGAGTTTCCGCTCCCAAAGCTTCTGCTGCTGCTGATCCTACTGCTATCAATAGCAGGAGTAGCAGCAGAACTACCGCTAGTGTAGATACTGCACCATCATCTTCTTCTACTGCTACCGCAACTCCACCCGTGGTATTTCGCAATCTCCAAGCCGACGATTTTCGCCATCCTCTTGACAAGCAGGTTTGTGTGTGTGAGTGCCCACTCACTCAGCAATCCCTCCCACTGACAGTTGCTGCAATTTTCTTCCCCTTTTCTTCTTTCTCTGATTCTAACCTGGCTTTTGTGGCTGTTGCATTGACTGACCGTGAAATTAAGATCCTACCGCCGTTGATTGATCAATTGAGATAAAAAGGATTAACTTTTTTCTTTTTCTTTACTGTATTTTAGAATTGCTCTTTTCTGTGGCGCTGTTATGTCTCTCTTTTTGATTTGTTAAAAACTGAATGCCACACTCATGTTTGCGGTGGAGAGAGACCCAATTGGAAGGCATTTTGCTGCTGATGATGATATATTTATTTTTATGAATTAAAGAAATTAATTAATGCCTGCCCGTAGAGAAAACTATCTGACTGGTTTCGATGATGATATTTACTTCGTCAAATTCTCCAGATTCTGCTTCTGTTTATATCTGTTAGGGGTTGATGATATTTTAGAGATCCTGGCTGCCAGAAGCTGTGAGCTTCTTCTCAACGATCCATCTTTGTGATTTCAAAACTTTGAAGTTCCTTTTGTAAATCTGAGTCTTTACTCTGAGCTTCCACTTTGATTCTTTCAATTAGTGAAGGTTGAATCTTTAAGTTGTGCAATTTAGCATGGGAACCATAAATACACACCCTGAGTCTCGTTCTCTCCATATCCTCCAAAGTCCAAACACAGTCTCTGAGCGGTAATTAGCATCACTAAATTGACACCAGATTTTCTACTTAATGCATTGGCGAGAACATTATCCTTTCATTGATGATAACTTAGGGGTAGTCTAGTTATTTGCTAACATAAACTGATTTGATGCAGACTCACCATTTACAATTGCTTCTTGTCACCATACCATTCAAGGGACATGCTGTATTATTATTATTATTATTATTATTATTATTTTCTTTTATTTCATTCAATTGCATTTAATGTGATCCATTTCTTGTCCTTTTTAGAACACATTGATCTTGAGGACCATTCCAGGCTTGAATGAAATTGGCAAGGCTTTATTAGGTAATCTAGAATCTCATGGCATTGCTGTTCCTGTTTAAGCATCCTGAATCTTTGTCAGTGTTCTGCAGTTCTGCTGCCAACTGTGCTTCGCTTAGAGTAAAGTCTTAAGGAATGGAATGGTTATTAGCATTCCATGTATGTGCTTCTCTGAGAAAACAATAATTGCCGAGCCTTCTTTCACTATGCGTATTTGGCATTCATCACTTGAATAAGCACACCATTCATGAAAATCTATAATCAACACCTGCATCTGTCATTCTTCAATATAAGATGTATTCTTTGGTAGCACCACATTATGTTGTTTAGTACTTTTGTTATACGTAGGCTTTAATTTGGAATTTCAGGCTTATTGAGGATATAAGTGATGTTAATGGTTACTGCATTTGTTCAATATTTTATGCAATGCGTCACGTTATCTACATTTGCCACATTGAGAGAATGATATTGAACAACATACTGCCATTAATTTCAATTGAATGAATAGTGATCCCAAACAATTAGGTTCAGCTGTATGCATATTTTCTACCATTCCTCTATTTTAAGGTCCACATCCTCAGTTAAATCAGCGGTCTATCTTCTATATTAGTTAAAGTAGCAGTATATCTTCTGTAACTCAACTCACATTCTTTTGAGCTTTATGCTTCACCTTTGAAATCGCTTAAGGGTGGTTTTGGATGAGGGTAAAGGGGGAGGGTTTCCAAAACCCTCATCCTTTATCCATCTTTATCAGCTCTACCTTGTCTATAATTAAACTTATCTTCCATCATCAATCCTTCATAAATAAAGGCATAACTAGTTACCTTTTTAACTTTATTCTATCCCTGGTTTCCAAACCCTCCCCCCTTTTACCCCCTTATCCAAACACACCCTAACTTGTTTAGTAAGACACTTTTCCGAAGCCATTCATTCTAGTAATGATTCAACACATTTTGGAAAAGAATCAATCAACGCATACTTGATGATGGCTCATGTGGGTTTGTGCAATATGTATCCTAATTATCAAGTATCCTCTGGTCAAAGGCATAACTATTTTTTATCTTTATGTACTACTTTTTTAACTTTATTCTATCCCTGGTTTTAAAATCCTCCCCCTTTTACCCCCTTATGCAAACAAATCCTAACTTGCTTAGCAAAACACTTTCAACACATTTTGGAAAAGAATCAATCAACATACACTTGATGATGGCTCATATGGGTTTGTGCAATATGTAACCTAATTATCAAGTATCCTCTGTTCAACCTATGAGGCATTTCACACCTAGTAATCAATGAATGTGCAATATAAAATCAAAGAAAAATCTTCTTCTATTTAACAATAATTACACAAATATAACGCAGAAATTCTCAATGACAGGTAATCAAAGAAGTGACAAAGGAGTAGCAAATATTGATTCTAATAGCAATTTTGTACTGTGATTGACAATTTTTTGAAATGTATGTATAGGAAAAATTTCCACAATGTTAGGGGAAAACAACAAATACATGGCTGGATTTTGACATCCTACTAGTACACAGGAAACTGAAAATGAAGATGAAAAAATGATTTTGCATAAGGAACAATATTGGTTATCTGTTCAATCCAACATGCTTTTTCCTGCTGATCAAAATTTTTGCTTTCATTCTAGAGCATGTGTAACTTCCTTGGTAGCATAGAATTATAATTGTTTTTTAAGCAAGTAATGCTATTGTGTTCAAATATGCAGGTCCTGTTTCTGAGCAAGTCATGCTTCTTGAGAACATTGGAACATCTGTTCTGGTTGCTGAAAATCAGGTTATTTGAAATTTTCGGGGAGAGAGGGAAGGAAGATAATGTTTCATTGTAGGATCTGTTGTTACCATCTTTGTTATCACTTCAAATGATGGATCTGATGAGAACAATTTAGGCAAGGATGTGTGCTGCGGATGATTCTTTTGGTTCTTTGATGCATTAATTGTGGGAAGCAGCTTTTGATTGCACATTGAAGTGTTGTGCTTATCAGTCATCACGTGGAAAAAAACTCCTCTAGTCACTTGTCTTGAACCGTGTTTCAACTTTCAACTTACATTCACTTTTTTTGGATCTGAAGTTGTCCCTAAAGCAACCTAATAATAAAACCATTTTAGCAGTTGCTGTAAGCATTTACAGGAATTGTTCTCTCTATGTTAGGTGTTGGGCTTAGTTTGAAGTTGGATTGCCAGATTTCTAATGGCTATTCCTTTGAAGAAGTCAAAGAAATATTCTAAGATAAATTATCTTCTCACTCTTATTGTATTGAGGACAACTTGAAATTTCAATTGGCAATTTTCCATGCTTATTTTATATGACTGATATATTTTAAGTATCATCATCAACAGTAACAGTGTTTGCAATAAAACTGCAAGGAATGGGGAAATTGCTATGTACATTCTAGCAGTGGGAAGATTTACTACAAGGATTTTGTTAGTTGGAGTTCTTATGGGAGGCCTGCTGGTTGGGTTTGAGTTACTGGCAAATGACTTTTTGTCATCCTTTCTATAAAATCTCTTTACCCTTCCAAGAAGAAATATATAGAGTTGCCATGGTATTTGATGCAAGAATCATTCTGCTTCTTCCATAAAGATGGTTGTCTTTGCCAAGGAAGCTCCCATGAGGACATAATTGAGTGATAAGGAATCGAAAGACTGATGTTTGCTTAAATTCTTCTTAATTGAGTGATAAAGAATGAAGTACCAGTGTTTGCTTTTCATGTGTACCTACCAATTATCAAATGTGTTGCTGATTTCTTTTCTCTTTCCTGAATGAATTTTCAGCTTTCCGGTCTTCATCAACTGATGGTTGAAGCTGCCAAAATATTAAACATTGAGCCTCCTGATCTGTATGTTCGCCAAAATCCTGTTCCAAATGCATATACTTTAGCCATCAGTGGTAGAAAGCCATTCATTGTTATCCATACTAGCCTCGTCGAGCTTCTGTCAAGAAGAGAGTTGCAGGTTTGTTCTCTCTTTTCTTTCTTGCAGACATACATGATGACTCAAACAAAGAACTGACAGTACTGGTAGCATGGAGGGTCCATTTCAAAAACTTGCTGTAACTAAATGCAACATCTATGGGACTTAAGCACCTTGAGGAGCAACATAACCACCAACCAGGATCCAATTACTTGACAGTTCTCTCTTTTTTTTCCCAATCCTATAGAATTTATTAGGTTTTGTCTAACACCCCCAAAACCTCAAATTTCATGAGGCCTAATGCCGCATCACCAGGGAACTTTTTGGCCTTTTTTTCATTGCTTGTTAGGAATGAGTCTTTGCTGAGGTGCGTATGGGAATTATGGAAAAGCTTTAAAAGCTTTATGAAAAGCACCATCTTGGAAGGGGCATTTCGAAAGAAGCCATTTGGTAACACCTATTATTAAGCTCAAGTTTCCTGTATCAGGGGTTGCTTCAGTATATGGTAGGGGAATGATTACATTATGCTACCTCCCAAAATATGTGTTATGCTAGGGTATGGTCATTTTCAAACTAACACAAACCAATGACTTGTGAAGAATAATTCTGTATGTAAACCAACAATGAAGTTATCATGAACGATGAAACTTATTATTCTAAATCCCACTTGCATTAGTTTATGTTGTAACTAAAGAAAGCAGTAGTATAAAATTATAAATCTCTAAAAAGTGTAAGGTTATGGCTTAATAATCTTAATATTAATTAGATCTATTTAATGTTAAGATTATTAAGCGATAATTATTATTCTAATTCCTCCTCACATTTGTTGCCCGATGTCTGGTAATTCTTATTAGGCGGCTTCTTGAAGGTTGGAATGCCCCTTTTCTACTTTTCAGGAATTGAAGATTGTTTCGAAAAGTCACATAATAATCATCCAAGAAGCTAAGCACTTTGGTTTTTAAACAGAACTTCTGTATTGCAAGCACCTTGACAACAAGTCCTAACAAAATACTTCTACCTGGAAGCTCCTCACAAGCTCGGTCAAAAAGGGCACTTTTTTGGTTCATATATTTCTTTGCTTTGTTTTTCAGGATGACCTTAATTATTGACTTATTTGTTAGGATTTACTTATTGAATAGGCTGTTCTTGCTCATGAGTTGGGCCACTTAAAATGTGACCATGGTGTTTGGCTTACATTTGCAAACATTCTTGCACTGGGGGCTTACTCTGTACCTGGTATGTCCCATGCTTTGTTTATTGTATACATTTAAGTATTTTTGTAAAAATGTAGAAGTAAAGAAAAGAAAGGAAAAGAAAGATTGGGTAATTTTTTTATGAAATCGAATTCTTCAGATGAGTGTTGATCTTTTCTTGTTAATCAGGGCTTGGTGGACTAATTGCTCAGAGTTTGGAAGAACAGCTATACCGTTGGCTCCGAGCGGCTGAGTTAACATGTGATAGAGCAGCTCTTCTTGTTGCACAAGACCCAAAGGTAGGCTCTCAAATTTCTTTGAACTACTTTGGAAGAGTTCAGGCTCAAAATTGTCAGCACCCATGTTTGGGAACTTCAAATTAATTTAACCAAGCCAACCATTATCATCTAATACTAAATTGCGCCAACCAATTTAATTGGATAGTATGAAATATGAATCAATTTTATCAAAAGTAGGTTGAACTGACCAGTCCGATTCAATCAATTAAACCATTTTGATTATCTGTCAATAAAAAATCAGAATAAGGGTCTGTTTACCGTGATGTAAAAGAGAATGTAAAAAGGAAGAAGATGTTATCTTGTTTGGTTGAGAGTAAAAGGTCTATAAATGTCTTGTTAAGTATACATTACTCCCTTGCTTTATGTAAACAGCGTTTTACATTGAAACTAACATCCCACAGTTCCATTTTGACCATTAGAATAAAGAATGCAAATCCAAAACTTAACCAAACAAGCTGTTAATAATTTATTTACAAAACTAGTTTGCTGGTTCACCCAGTTCAACCAGCTGAGTTTTTAAAAAAGAAGTGAAAAATAACTATCTTTGGCTTCTGACTGGATTAAAATGGTGCTGGCTCCCAGTCAGACTGGCCAGCCTGTTGCAGTTTCTGCAGCCATGATGAGAACAAGTGCAATCCAGTCATCAATTCCTCAGCATTTCAGTAACTGAGTTGCAAAATATGTAAAAGAAATAAGAGGCATCGGAAAAAAGAGCTTTCAAATAGTTGAGCACCTCCCATCCTGCATGAACATACACAAATGCCTCTAAAGTTTCCTAACTTGTTCGCAAATTTTTGTTTCTCGGCAAAATTTCGATCCATTTACCTTGAAATGTTTTCAGTAAGATTATGTCGCCATTGTCATGTTGTAAGTAATACAATGTCCACCTTATGCTACTGAGATACTTATGAATGTTTCTTGAGTATCAAAGGTGCTTACACAGATCTTTCATATCTTGTCTATCGACTCTATCCGCAGCTGGCTGTAAATGTTCCTGTGCTCTTTTTTCCCCCCATCAACTTATTTATCCGATCTGATAACTTTGATACCCTTTAATTCATATTAATCTTTCATGTCTTTGCTGAATTATGAGGTGGTCATCTCTGTTCTGATGAAACTAGCTGGAGGATGCCCGTCTCTTGCTGACCAACTTAACGTAGATGCATTTTTGGAGCAAGCTCGGTCATATGATGAGGCTTCTTCTAGTCTGGTTGGCTGGTATATAAGGTGATGACTAATTTTCTTGATAGGCCTATCGAATTTGGTGTATAACTGTGAAGGTTTTGTATGAGTCCCACATCTTTGAGATAAAGGAAATTTTTGGATATAATATATATACTAATACACATACCAAATGCACTAGTCATTTTGAGAGTTGATCCGGCTTGCACAGGATAAGATGTATTAAAAAGTAAGTTGCAAAATACACAGCAGGTGTGGGCTTGCATTGGGGTAAGGTTAATTTGCTCATAATTAAACAATGAGATGCCCCCAATGCGAGCATGAAGGATTGGATGGAGATTAATGTCAAAATTTCATAGTCCTTGTATTTAGTCCACATGAAAAAGTGATGGAAAAATTTTGAGATATATGAAGGTCCAAGTAGTATTAAAATTGACTAACTATTTTTAGGATTAGACTCGGGCTATGTGTGACAAGAAGTATCAAATAATATAATTGGACAAGGGCATAATACATGTAGGCACGCATTAGGGTAAGCATATTTCTCTCATGCTTTGATTTTGCCAGTTATCTTGCCACAGTGCATACGTTGTGCTCTATATAAGAGAAAGGGGACATCCAAAGACACTCATCTGCTTTTGGGTACTTATGATGAAATTGATGGACCTATTTCAGGAATGCTCAGACAAGGCAATTGTCTCATCCTCTGCCAGTTTTGCGTGCCCGTGAAATTGATCAGTGGTCAAGGAGCAGGGAGTACCAATCTCTGTTGTCAAAGGCAAAGCAACCTGGAACTGCTAAGAAGGTTTAATACTGCGCTGATGATATAAAGTATACAGCTTCTCAAATAAAGGTGAGTCTGTGAACATTCCTGCAACAAATTCCAAAGAATCTTTGGCAGCATTTTTTGGATATATGTTGAATTTGAATGCAAGACTATTTTTTTGATAAACAGTAACTCACTAAAAAATTGGGCAATGCCTCCTGTGGAGGAGTTTCCAAAATGTATTAGATCCCTATCAAATCCACCTTGGGAGTTGCCCAACTGGAATTGTCCAAAATGTATTAAATCAGTCCTGATCCTTTCAACTATTTGCAGTGGACCTTTACAATTGTCAGCCACATGAGATTTATCCCAATCTGAGCCCCGATGAATGTTGAAGATCAAGGGTCATTGTCCTAGCAATTCTAATTTGAGTATGAGTTTATAACAAAGAAAGTACTGATTGATTCTTGATTCAATTGTTTTTTCTTTTCTTTTTATCAGTATTTGAGGTTGTCTTACATCTCAACCAAGAACTCCTGGAAAAGGTGATTTGATTAGAAGCACACCTGTTTAATACCTATCAAGTTCGATTGCATATTTCCAGTCAACAATGTAAATCTACTAGCAGGGAAAATACAGAGCAGGATACATTGTAAATATCAGTGGCCATTCAAAAGAATTGATTATAAACGTTGTATGGTTCTTTATAATAGGTTTCTGATTGCGATGCTTTCTGTCTGAATGAAACATTTGAAAGGGGCATTCTTTATATGCGGTAGGATTCCATGCTAAGATTTTTTTTTTCTTTCTTTTAGCCTCCTGCATTATCTATAAATTATAGATGCATGGCACTTAATAGCATTTTGGACCTCCATCAAGTGGTTGGAGGTCAGATCCCCTTTAGGGATCAACTGCTCCACTTGTTAAATTTCCCCAACTCATCATAGACAATTTAAAATCTCCAATTGAAATTTCCATGTTAAAGTAGTAAGATTTTTTTTCTTTAGCAATGGCCGTTGGCATTAATGAAAAAGGGGTAAAAGAAAAAAGAAAATGCCCATCATGACATTGCATTTTTTTTGTCAATTGATAGATCAAAACATGACAAGAATAACGAATTACAATTTTGGATGTGATGAACATTAGAATCTGTAGAATTCCATATACATACACTAATATCAAATCATCTACTCATCTCAAAAAAATCACATTAGACTTAATGGAAGGAGAAATCAGGTAATGGTTGATAATTACACTGTTAAGGCCAGGTATAAGAAAATGGAATTACCTTTTGTTGAACTCTTTAATCAAGTGTATCTTTCATTAACCATGGTGTGTAACCATCGTTGGCTAACAGAAATTGGTAAACAATGCTGTTTTGTCAAGTTAAAAGAGTGTTACAAAGTTACAATTTCTATTCCCCCATATACAGTTATATTAGGCTTCATTTGGATGTATTAGCAATACAAGTGTATTAACAATACAATCTTCTCTACATACTTTTTGAGATTGATGTCATATCTTAACTACTATAATAATCATACTTTTTCTTATCTCTACTTATAACTTCAATCAGTTCTTCTTACTTTTTCATTAAAAACTCTACTTTTCCTCATTATTGCCTATTCGACTTTTCTAGTACACTCCCCTTCCTAATGCATTCTATCCAAACGAAGCCTTATATATGGTGTTCAATGCAGTCCTGCCTAGCAACTGCCCCAACTGCTATCCACAGCAGGTGTTGGCCCTTTGCCTCAAAGAACTCTTGTCATAAATCCACCCTTTCCCTTGGCCTGATGTTGCCACAAGGATGCAGCATGCACATGGGCTGTGTGATGTCCCCATCATAGAGATGTAAATGAGAAGAGTAGTTTCATAACCAATAATTGAGGGTGGGGTAAAAAGAGCATTTAATGAATGCTAATAGGTGGAAAAAGATTCTTTTCTTGCAAAGACTAGGAAACCTTCATTTTCAAAAGGCGCATGTGATTAGCACTGGAGACTGAGCTTGTCCAATGACTTCTCTGTTATGATCAATTCTTGGCATAGAATTGTTAACTGCATTCTCAGTCACTTCTGCTGGAAAGTATTCAAACAATATTTGCATGGGATTCATTGGTGTGCATCATATGCATGGCCATTCTAGGATGCTCCATTACTGGTCGCCTAAACCATGTGACAAGTTGGTGAAGCCGTTAAGAGAGTTAAAAGATGACCAAACTTTAATGAAGTTCCTAACATGGTGAATCCCCTAACTAATCAGCATCTTTGAAGTCCAGAGCTGCGCATGAATGGATTTAAAAGACATCATCATTGAGTTGCTTTCAGTTGAGGAGATTGCTCAGCCAACCTCAATTTGGATTCATTTCAGAAATGGTTAAGGGACCCTCGAAATATTATAGCTTTGAAACAATAATACTCAATAAGACTATAGGCAACCTTAGTCACCAACCTTCATAAGGTAACATAAAGCAGTGCTTTGTCATAAGTCACCTTCAAAATTTTTACTCCACTAAAAATGGCAACATAAGCTACAAAGTGCTATTTGAGATCTAGTCCTATCGCATGCATGGAGCAGATCAACTTGTTCTGCCATCCAGAGTATGCCAAAAGGAAAACAAGAAATCCTATTCCAGAGCTTGAGGTTAAAGGCTGATCCTGCTAATCAATGGGGCCCCACTGGGAGGCATTTGGTTTTTGTTTGGTCCTTTGTCAAGATTGCTTCAAACCCTGAGATTGTTCCTTTCATAAAATGGGATGAAACATGGCTTTGCTATATCCCACATGTGACAGAATCCTCCAGTGCAGAATCCAACTGCTTCTCTTATTCCTGCCACCGAAGATTGACAAAGAAATCAATATAGAACAAAGCAAGCAGCAGGTAAAAAAAGGAGCAGACAAAAGAAGAAGCAAGGTCAATTGCATTTTTAACCATGAACTTGGCAATCATTGTTAGCATCCCAGCTATACATGGTCAGCTGGAATTGAAAAAGGGAAAGAAGAATTAGCTAAAACAACTTCCATAAGTAACTTGAAAGTGGAACAAATGCCAGGATCACCATTGTCAACATCCATAGCTTTGTAATCCATCCTCTTCCAAGCTTAAAAATGGCAGTACTGAAGATCCAACCAAAAATACTTGGATAATCAACCCACCTGCAATTGTAAGTTCCCACGAGAAGGAATTATATTCAGATCAATTGTATTCCCAATCCATTCTAGTTGAGTTTAGTTGCTGACAGGAAGACTTGTTCCAGGGGGCATTTGATAATGGCAATTTTCCATCATATACTTTTCACCATATTGCAAGGTCAACTTCGTTGAGACTTAAGAATCGATGTGGTAGGAGTTGAATGGCAATCATCTTAGAACATTTTGTCTTTGCATATTCCCTCTGTAAGTGAAACAAAAGAAATTTACATTTCAAACTTATATTTTGAAATATTAAACATTTAAAGGCGTTCTTTGTTACACCCTATTATAACATTAGTTTTTTAAAAACTTTCTTTATAGAACCTATAGTCCCTTAAATTGAATAATAAAGAAAAAATGAGAAAAAAAATTTGATCTAGAGTTTTTAAGGTTGAATAATAGGTAAAATGGGAATTAAAATTTAATTGAGGGTTTCCTAAAGTTTTATAGAAAATTTATATAACAGTATGGACTGTAATTTAACAATAACATTTGCACTAAACTTTTAGCGTAAACTGTTTGTTTGAAGCCTCAATCCATTCATCCAGCTTTACACAACTAAAAAAAATATATATATATATCTTATCCAGAAAGTTAAAGTGATCCAACCATAGAATGAGAAATAAATGATAATAGATATCATCCACTTACATTGAAATCATCTTGTGAGGCTCACAGACACGATTACTTCAATAGCTGCAAATAACAAAGCAATATTTCATTTCTTTTATACAATTTCAACGCAATCAATGAGATAAAATTATAGGTTACTGTTCTGAAAGAATCAGCTTCTGGCATGGACTACTCCGTATTTGAATGGGAAAAATGCTACGATGGGAGGCATGCATAGAGTAGCATTTTCACCTCAGGGATGGTTAGCCTAGAAATGGAGTCTACACCTAACATCTCATTGAAGCTTTGTCATGGTTACATGTACACCATGATTAAAATTGGATGAGAGAGAGAGCACTTAAATAATAAAAATATAATCTAGATTTTTTAATTAAATAGTAAAGAAAAGTAAAAGCAAAAACTTGATCTATGTTCTCTAAATTGGATTATAGGAAGCAATATGAATATAAATATAATACAAGGGGAAAAGTAGATTATGTTCCCTATTTACTATTTTTTTTCTTTTTCTCTCTCCTTGCTTTGACATTGATGAAAAGGGGGAAAGAAAAAGAAAATGCCTATTATGACAACGTTGCATTTATTTGTAATTGATAGGTCAGAAGATGACGATAATTATGGATTATAATTTAGCAGCAATATTTGCACTAAAATCTCAGTGTAAATAGTTTGTTTGAGGCTCATGATACACTAAGTTCAATCCATTTGTCTACCTTTACACCACTTAGAATTGAATCTCAATTAATTAGAAACTTAAAGCGAACCAACCACATATTGAGAAAATAACTAATAACAAATATCATGATCCACTTACGTGGAAATTGGAATGATTAGTGAACACTCGAAAACGAGCATCACATATCCATTATAAATTAAGTATCTTCCTGCGTTCCTGTACAACAGTACTTGCATATATGGCTGCAAATATTCCATAGAATTTTTTGGTGATTATTTGCGATATCAAGCACCATTGTCAGGAGCTAATTAGGTAGGAAGTCTTGTTTTCTTCATCCAAGTCCAAAATGGCGGAGAAAAAAAGCAAAATAATTTTAAAAATTTTCGAAGTGAATCAAGATGGGTGAGAATCTAGAAATACGATGGTAAATGAAACCAATATTTCTAAATAAGTTACAAGAAAAAAAAAATCCTTGATCCTGAAAAAGCCAAGATAATGCAAACTAAGTTTCAAATCAAAACAAGTGACATAACAATAACTAAAAAAAAAAATTGAATGTGAACATAGCCAATATCTTACGATAGTCTCCGAAATTCTGAAAGCCTACATTAATTCAAAACCCCTAATCTAAAAACTAATGCTGATGGATTTCTGAAAACTACTTTTTTAGTAACAGAATTCAAATATGGATGACAACGCTGGAGACTCTGGATCGGACAGAAGAAAGGAATAGATTGTGCATATTTACACAGTATCTCACAAAATTAAGCTTTGGCATGAATGCCTTTCGTACATGGCTTAATTAATTGTCCCAGATAACTAAAATTGAACAACATTTCAATGCCCAGGCCTTGCCTTAATCATAATAATATTGCAAACACTACTACCAAATAAGTTTTGGGACTGTTAAAATTAAATAATCCTTAGCAAATGCTCAAAAATAATAAATAAACATTTTAAATTTGAATAAATTGTATTCAAATCGATCCATCAAATATATATATATATATATATAT